>CAMKVN010000595.1:0-26604 GCA_946474995.1 Funneliformis geosporum
TTATCTATATTTGAGTCAAAAAAGCGCTAGAGCTTTGAATTTGATATTGGAAATCATATAGCAAACTGGGTTCGTAGGCGGATTTGGAATTTGCATTAGAATCCCCAAATATGTCTATATTGATTTACAAAATTTTACCAATAGATTTTTTACCAGAATTATAATAACTGATTAAAAAATAATATAAATACTGGTTTAGATTTTTTTACCAAAATTATAATAACTGATAAAAAATAATGTACACATGTATGTATCATTAAAATTGTGCTATTTTTAAGATTATTAATCAATTGATTTCTGCTGCAGATTTGAAACCTGATTTATTAGCTGATGCAAAGCCATTCTAAATGTATGATAAAATTTGATTTTATTTTAATTTAACCAATTATTTTAACACGTACTAATATTTATACAATCATTCTATTCTTTGATTAAGTGTTTTTAATGAGTAAAAATATTTAAATTACTAAAATTTTCATTAAATATATACACAATATATTCACCTTTGTCAATTTCTTTTCTCAAAACTTCTATCAAACAAATTCTATTCTCACTTCATTTTTTTTATCACCTTTCATTTTGTAGTATTATAAATATGCAATTTGTAAAGTTTCATATAAGATTAAAACTGGTTTAAACTCATTATAATACGACTATACAAAATATAATATACAATATAAAGGATTATATATATTGCCTTCAGAAGCAATAACTGAATTTAAAGCATATTTTATTCATATTATACAGAACAAATTAAAGGAATATTTTTTCTGGCTCAAATAAATAAAATATTTCTTTTTACTATTTGAAAAGTTTGTTTTTTTGGTATCTTTAAAGATTTTATTTATTATTATAATTATCATTTTGGTGGTTATAAATGCTTTTTTTAAGGATTAGATGTATATTCACAAATATATAATTTATTTAGTAATTCAAATTGGAGGTACAAATTTTTTGAAATAATCAACAAACATTTGTTGTATTATTTGATGTATGAGTTGAAATAAAAGCTTATCAAGAAAGTATATTTGATCAAAATGGAAAACAGATTCCAAAAAATCAGTTAAAGAAATCTAGATTATCTAAATAAACAGTTGAATGGAAATATAAAAAAAATAAAAATGTGAAGGATAATAGGGTATATTTATTTGAGTTTTATATATAACAAATTTTATTATCAGTAAGTATATAATGTTAAAAAAAGGATTGGGTTTTTTTTAAAAAAAAATAGGATTGGGATCTTTTATTAAAAAGGAAATTACAAAATAAATTGGGTTTAAAGAGAGGCAGATTATTTAGATATGTATTCATTTAAAAATTGTAAATAAATATTCATTAAAATAGATTGTAAATAAGTATTCATTAGAAATAGTATTGAAGATCTTACTGAAAATAGATGAAAAGATGTTTATTATGTAAATTCTAATCATTATATAAAATAAAGTGAATAGAAAAATTAATTTTTAATATGAATATGTTGTAGTTTAAGATATTTTTTTACAGTATTTTCTTGAACAAAATATATTAATCAATTCTTATAATATAAAATTTCAAAAATAGCTAATTTTCTTTCTACTTTCTTCTTATCATCTTTCATTGTTTTTCAAAAAAATTCAGTTTTTTCTCTATAGAAGTATAGAAAAAGCATTTAATCCAAACTTCTGATGCTATTTCATAAATTCTGACAAATGATGAATCAGAATATACATGTAAGGTATAACGTTTTTTGGATGATAAAGACTCATCTTAAAATTAATAGTGTTACCTTTGATCAGCCTGCAAAAGTTTAAGCGGACGAAAATTAAAAAATTTCACAACGCGAATCTTTTTATAATAGTTATGCATGAAAAATAGGTTTTCCTTACCCTAAGAATATTAAGTCACTAAATTTTCGGATAAATGAATATAAAGTAAGTTCCTTAAATGGTTGGTTAAAATATTTTGCTAAATGATTAATTTACCGGCTAATATTAACTAAGTTCAACTTGGACAGAACTAGCGAAATTTTGTTAAAATAATAATATCGTAATAATTTATTTCACTTTATCAATCCATTCAAAGAAATAAAATTTCAGAATGTTTGTTATAGTAAATTTTATCACGTTTATTATTATATAAACAAAACTTAAAACTTAATTAAACGCAACTCTAAATCTATTTTTATTTTATGATTTTTGTAAAAAAAAAAATTTTGTATATTTATTTGTATTACGTTACGAAAATCTTAGTTAATGATCGTCGATGGCCAATTTTGTTTCTTTGGAAAATAAAGATTTGGTAGGTATCATTTTTTTTTAAAAAATTTTTTAAAAAGGATTAAAGCAAATAAATAAATTACATTAAGGAACCTTTAAACGATGACTCAAAAGAACATGACAGGTGCGCATTCAAGGTATCACCTTACTATTTTGTGTAAGGCGACGCTTTGTTTCAACTTCCTTTCTTCCAGCCTTCTTCTGCCCCTTCAACGGCTATAAATTCTACACTTTCCCTTCTTCTACAGCATTTTCTTCATCTTATTCCTTTGCTCGTTCTTCACCTTATTCCTTCACATTCTTCTTCTTCCCTTATTGTTTCTGTAACTAGTTCCCCTTCTTCAAGTATTTTCATACACTCTCTCCCAACCTTTCCGTTCCCTCTCCTACTTCTCCTACTTCTCCTAATTCTATAATTTTTTCCACTTATTCTGATTTTCTCCTACTTTCTCTCCTTCTCCTATTCCTGAACCTGCTTCAGTTACCCTTTCCTGTTCTCTCTCCTACTTCGCATTCTTCTTTAATTTCTTCTACTTATCTGAACTTTCCTCCTTCCTTTCTTCTCCTATTTCTGCACCTTCCTTTGTCCTCCTCTTGTCCCTTCTGCTCTTTTCCTTCCCAATTCCGCCTCCATAATATCACAACTTATTATTCTCCTCCTTTCCCTCCTTCCTCCATCTTCATCTCCTTCTACTCCTTCCATTTTTCTTTCTCCTTTAATTTTCTACTCTCTCTTTTACCATCCTCATTTTCAACTGTCCCTTTATTCCCTTTATTCGTTATCATATCCAGGGCTGATGGATATTGATCCACTATGGTTTTTATTAAAACCCAATCAGTGGCCCGAACCAATGAATATTGATCTTCCTTTTCTACGTAACCATTGATTATGGATTTTTACCCTTCCCCTTTCGTTTTTAACTGGCTACCTCCACTTCTTTTTTTGTCACCTTTGCACTAATATATGTTTAAAAGTTTTTACAAAAATTAAAGTAAAATTTTTTTTTATTTTTAATTTATGCCTCCCATTATATTTGTTTGTGCATTCTCTCTACGCGGTGTCAGGATAAACGGTTATAGTTTGAACTATTATCTGGCTAAGTACAAGCATTTACGTCCTTTTAAAAAAGATAATTGCATATTAATATTTGTAAATCGATTCGTTCACAGTGGCTTCTTTTAATATTATACATTAATTCTGTCAATTATTTAAAGAATAACTTAATTAGATGTGCAAAAAAAAGTAAACCGCAAGATTTTTTTTTTAAAAAAACAAATTTACTAATGTAGATGGAATAAATGTTGTATATCTTGACAAATAATTTATCCACAGTAGTGGAATTATCCATGATAGAATCCCATTAAACCAACTCATTCACTTCGATTCTTGATTAATTTTTTTTTTAATCAATAACCACAATAACACAAAACTTTAATATTTACAATTTAATATAGACAACAGATAAACAGTCATTAATCCATCAAAGGTAATAAATACAACTAGTTGAAAAGTTAACGTCTTCGTTGACGTCTCGCATCACAGATCTTTAACCAATTCTTCATCTTCATATCCTGTAAGTGCTATTGCTGAACCAATTAATATTTTTAAACCTTTCCAAATGGTTTTATTATTATCACCTGTAGTAATCTTTAATATCTTGAATAGGTCACCTCTTAAATTCAGTAAAGAGGCAATTTATTTATATTAGTTAGTTTATTTGAATTCAATGTATTTAGCGAACAATGTACGTAAATCAATCAAATAAAGAATTATATAAAGTTTTTATTGAAAGAAATAAAAGGGAAATCGATTTATTAAATAAAATGTCAAATAATACAATAAATGCAACTATTACTGCCTTTGCCGGCGCTAGGCCCAAAGAAGAGAATAGAACTAATATTTCTAGGGCTTGGTTACGGAATTCTTTGGCAGGATTACTAATTCTTGAGACTTGGATGACGGAAATGTTTATTAATTCTTTATTAATTTCAAAAACGGTCATTTTGACATATAAATTTCATCATCCTGAGGAGTCCGAACTTGCGTAAAGGTCCGAAATGGCAACAAATTGATCGTCAATTACCGCGGGCGATCCCCTGTCAAATTCGGGCGCAGTTAAATCGCGAGAGTGACAAATATTAGGCTTATATTCTCTCCATGACGGTCACTTGCAACACCACCTATTCAGTATTAAAATTGCTAGTAGTAGGAAATTATAATCGGCAACTTGTTTAATTTATTGGTAAGTATTATATATATATATATATTTTGAGAAAAACCAATTAAGCATATCTACCAAATAAAATCTTTTTTTAAGTGACGCAGTAAGTGACCATCTCGAAAGAATAAAAAGGCGCGGAAAAAATAAAGTACTTTGGTCACTACGACCGATCAAATTTAAAAATTAAAAAAATATGTCACGTACTTCCTAATTGGAGAGGATTCTAATTATTAATAATGAATCATAAATTAAGTAAAATTCGTTCTATCGCTGCGGCCAAACCCAATGTAAAAAAAATAAAGAAAAGGAAATAAAGGAGATTCTGATTAATCATAAACATAAAAAAAATCCAATATTTACCTGTATCTTTTTCTTTTTCTCAAAATTTGAAACAAAATTTTTATAGTATTACGCGATTAAATATAAATATAAACATTAGCGTAAAAGAATTTGTCCAGCCTTTTTAACGTATTAAAATTACTACGCTTGAAGATAAATTTTTTTTGAAGATTAAATTTTCTTGGCAAACTCGTTTAAAAAATCGTTGTGCTATAAATAAAATTGAATCTTAGAATCTACTTAAAAGTTTCATTAAAAGAATTTTTGATTACTTTGTTAGATCTTTAATTTGAGTGTAAAGCAATATTATGACTCATCCTTTGATAAATCACTTTTCATTGCGTAATATATACATACATATGTAATTGCTTGCTTTATAATAAGCTAATAGCTCTAAAAATTTAACCAAACTTAGTTCATTTAATATACTTTTATATGAGTCAAAATCTCATTTTTTGTCCTCATAGAAGTTGGAACCGGCTCAAAAATCCTTAACCGGTTAATAACCGGTTAAATTTAACTCAGGCCGGCACTATAATTTTGGGCAAAATTAGCGAAATTTTGTAATCGCAAAAAAAATTTTAATTCTGCCCGAAATTAAATTTCGGCCAGAGTTAATTTTAGATATTTGACCGGTTCCAAACTCTAGGTCCTCGTAACCCATTTTTAATAGCAAATCTCCCATATGTTCAATTTTATGGACTTGGTTTATTTTGTAATTTCCTTCAGTAAAAAAAGATCCTTTCTTATTTTATTATTGTCTAAAGTTTTCATGTTCATATATATAAGTGGATCAGGTAAAAAAAAATTTTTTTTTATTTATAAAGGTATAAATAATATTACATATCGTGTGCAAAAATTGAATGTAAAAAAATTCTTTTCATAAATTTCTCTTAAAATTTCAAGTTTCCTTCCAACATGAAGGCGTGCATTAATTAATGATTCTATTTTCCTTCTTGCTTCATTCTAGCTTAAATAATTCGAACAACTTATATGAAAGTGTTGTTCTTGTCATATACTTGGGTAAAAAAAAAGGTCGAGCAATTAATGAAACCCGTCTGTGTTCTTAATCAACCCATGTAATGTACATTCTGTTCTACTCGCCAACTCAACTGATATTGAACTTCACAAATACCCCATTCATCACTTGAATGTTTCATATCAAAGCCACTATGAACACAACGTTTCTCTAACGAAAGTTACCACGTACTATCCTGATGGCTTTCTTTTCCTCCATTGGGCTTAAATTGCGATCTCGCGATTGTTCTGCTAATTCCTGCTAGTTTATGTTTGGCCCTTCCGTCATTAGCTCTATTGAATAAAAATGAACAAATTTGTATCTGGAAAAGAACTTGTATTTGGTTTAAAGGATCGTATTAAAATGTATGGAATGCATAATTTTATTGAATTTTTAATGTTCATAAAAAGGATTAATTGAACTTATGAATTAAAAGATATATTGTGAAACGATGAAATAATCATGATGCTAGACAATTATACAAAACTTATCAAAAAGACATATTATTAAAAAAAGGCTTTGCTACATGAATATCATGATGTGACTTTTGCTGCTGGTAAAGTGAGAGAAAGGATTGGTGCTAAAATATATGTGCTTTCGGGTAAATTGGAACGTATTTGTTTTTATTTTAAATATTTAACTTTTGTATGGTATTCATATTTATTTTTGATACCAATAACAAATGCTCGTCCGAGTATTCCTTCAATTGTTATATGGTCGAACTTTAAAGAATCGGATCTAAGGTTTTGTATGATTGGATGCTTATGCAAATTTTGTTATTCACTTTTAATGCGAATTTTGAAGTAACTTGAACAAGTCGATTCTTTTTATTTTATATCGTGCATAATCTTTACAAAAAAATTAAGCTTTAAATATATGATTGGACAATGATCGGCTATTTACATAGCATCATTTTGTAATTTTCGATAGGTGAAGTAGGATATTAATTTCTAAGTTGATCCCGATAATAGAATTAACAGATAACTTGTTAACGTTAAAGATTTTCTTTAACCGGTTAAAATAGTTAATCTTAACTCGGGCCGAAATTTTAATTTCGGCCAGAATTAAAGATTTTTGTGATTACAAATATTTTGCTAGCTCCGCCCAAATTTATAGTTCCGGCCTAAGTTATATTTAACCGACCGGTTAATTAGCTGATTAAAGAATATTTTAACCGGTTATTAACCAGTTAGACCGGTTCCAACCTCTAATCTAATACTGTTCAATAGAATATACAGTACATGCGTTATTGATTCAATAACGCATGTACTGTATATTCCTTTTGAACAATATTAGATTAACTACCTTTCGGAATTTTTAATTATATCGATTACATCCTTGTCGTTCCCAAGAGTTCGTCCATTAACTCAACACACCTTGAATTCTTCAAACAATTATTCTTTAAATGTGTCGAACCAGTGTTGGTCATACGAAGACCAATAGACAATTTGGTCAATTTATAATTTATCATTCGACCTTGCATAATCACGTGATTTGAATTAATTAGAAATTTGCCAATACAAAATTTTAATTAATTGATGACGGTTAAAATAAAACAACCGATCAATATATTAATATGTATCGGCTTTAATTACAGTTGTATACAAGATAATAATTTTATTTATTTATTTATTTTAAATAATCCTTTTTAAATTAAACACTCACCGATGCCGTTCGATGCCGTTGCTGAAAATCTGATAAAAAATTTATTTTTAGAAACGAACGTACTAACGTTTCTTTGAATTATGTTTAGAACGGACTTTCTTGAAACGGATTTCGACTTGGAAGGTAAATCTAGATGGTTCTTTTAAAAAATTTACTTTTAAGAAATGTATTAACGTTTCTTTTTTTACGTATTGTAGGGAACGGACTTTTGAAATCTTGGAAAAGACTCTGGGGATGGCTTTTTTTCGGCATTGACTTGAAAAACATCATTACATTTTCTTTTTTATATATATTTTGTAGGGAAATGGAGTATACTTTGGACATAAAAGTGATAGGTATAAAAATTGACCTAAAATGATGTCATTTTTATTATAAATTTCAAGTGCGATAGATAAAAAAATTATAAAAACAATTATTCTGTATATTTATATCAATATTAAAAAATAAAATAGAATTTTTAAAATAAAAATAAAAGAATTATTTAATCGTATACTTAAAACATCAAAATTTATTATTATTATATATACATTAAATTTCAATTGACATAACAAATGATGGAGCTTCGAGACCAGTTGTAAATAAGTCAAATAAAACCCATTTTGCTTTTGAATCTTCCGCTATATGATTTCAATATTAATTGCATCCTCATATAATTTATCATTAACTATTTTAATCCATGATTAATACATGCACTCCAACTTAACATCAAAGTAGTTTATCATTTTCTTCTACAGGTAAAGAAGTTTGAATATGAATACATTGCTTTAAATGTTGTTGACAATATTTTTTTTGTGTTAGTAACTTTGTAAGCATCATCTCCTTTTATTTTTTTACATACTTACAGATACAAAGTTTATTTATTGGATTGCTTTCCCTATATTCATTAAAATTTCAAAATAGGATCACTAACAGTGTGATTCTTTACCATCAGTATGATTATTAATATTTTTTTTTTTTTTTTGTATTGTTGGCATTTTTACAAAATTATTTTTTAAAAAAAAGAGTGAAAATATTATTTGTAATTAAAATACTATTTATTGAAATGAAATTAGAACTGAATATAATAAAGAAAACTTTTTAAAAAAAGAATTTTATACGATGAAAATGATTGGCAAAAAGACCTGATTAGTAGTCTATTTTCATAGGTCTATGACTGGTCATTTGGCAACACTGCTGCGGGCCACTTCCAACGACGAATACCTGAACCCAACTATCTTCAAAAATTTAGTAATCAAAATGGTAAAAACAATACCTTTTTTTTTTTTTTAAAGGATTTCGATATTTCACGGGTGTAGTAAGTATAATTATTAAACTGCGAAATATGATTTCTTTTCGCATTTTATTATTACAAAATGAATATAAAATAAAATTATCATAGAATCTAAAATAAAACATTTGTAAATGTTCAATTTTTAAGCATAGGATTTTAAATTTTTTCATACTTTGAATCTATTCCAAATTCTTTAGGATCAAGTAGTTGCTTTTGTTAATGTCATTGATATATTTAAGTCGAAATGATCTTCTTTACGCATAGATAAATTTAGTTATAGTAAAATTAGTATCAAGTTTTTGAACTAAAAAGAATTTTTTTTTTCATAGAAAACCATAGAAAGTGTATTGGATTTAGGAAAGTTATATTATATAACGCGTAAGTATAAAATAAAATAATAAAATTGATAAGCTATAGCATGCAAAAATATTTCACACAATTATTCATTTACTTGCTCTGTCAATTTACTCAATTTACTTAAGAATCGCATTAATTTCTGAATTATACCGATAATGAGGATTATGCTAAATTATTAAATTTAATTAATCATAACAAATAAATTTATAGTCAAATAGGTATCAAAGAAAAGAATTTACCTTGTAAGCTTGTTTAATATTTTTCCACTTAAATTCGCACTGCTCGGGAAGATATTTGTCTTCATCATCGGAAACCGTAATTGATGCACGCGTCCATAGCTCTTTTTTAATATTACCACTACCACCACGTTTTTCTACTAGATGTTTTAGTACTTCTTTATGTCTTCTCAAAAATAAAAGTAACGATTTAGTGCTTTTTGCGGTCCATTTTAATTTAGATGCTTTCTCGTTAAAATGTTTCACGTCTGCGTTTTATTTTCCCATAAATGAAAAAAAAAAATTTTTTTTAAAGAAAGTAGGGCATACATGAAAGATTTCATTAATTATTTGATATGTAAATTTTCTATAAATCACGTACATTTATAAGGATGCCGTTGAAAAATTACCTTGAACACAATCTTCGTCACCTGAAAAGTCACTTACTGAAAATGTACTAGTATAAGAACCGAACACATTTTGATAGTCACTTACTGAAAATGCATTAGTATAAGAACCGAACACAGCGCAATTATCTTTATTAATGCCTTCTTGAGAATTTGTTAAATGGTCACGCAAAGAATTATGAGATGCCTGATAAGTTGAAACCAATTGTAAAGAATGAATTGGAATTATCATTTCTGCATTTTGAGCGTTACTCTGTTGTCGGTATAGAGAATTGCTGTTAGTTCGAATGTTTATATCAGAAGATAAAACTTCAAGTGCATTTTGATCATAAATTGGTCCAAGATATAGGGTTGTATTGCTTGGAATTTGCATTTGAAATTTAATTGCTTTCATGATATTAAGATTAAAGGTCGATTTGTCATATATATATATATATGTTTTATTGATCTACTTAACCTACTTAACTTACCTAAGTATCATGATAAGAAATAAATTAATTATATAAGCGGTATCATCATTAGAAATAAATTAATTAATCTGAAGCGAAGACGCTTGCTTACAAATTGGTTACTTTCAGTCGCTGACTTATATTAGGAACTTATTGCATTTTAATCTAATATAAATAAAATAACAATTTTAATCAGAACCTAATTTTTATAAGTAGTTGAGTATCAAATTTATAAAATATTTGTTTGTATGACATTATTTTAGAAATTATACTTTTACGCGCGTAATATTTGTGAACCATTACTTCTTTCATTGTAATACCCCACTTCTTGGTATACATTGTATTAAGATATAATAATTTATTACATTGAATGACAAAAAAAAAGGAAATTTTTTATAGCACATGATGTTTGAAATAATGATTAAATAAAATAAAAGATAAAAAATATGTATACATTCGATCGACGTCATACATTACTTTATAATTGGTGATTGGTTAGCTGAAATCGCGACAAATGTTTGAAATTTGTTGCTTTAAAGGACCATACATGAATTTTGTAATAAGCATGAATGAAAAGAACGGGATAAATATTACTTCCTTATTGTTTATTGATTGTAAATCAGACATGTGGGAAGATTGCTAGGAAATCAGATTCCGAAGAATTTTTAATAAAATTTATGATTTTTTATTTTATTTCAGTTTTTGATAATATTAGATAAGAACTTAATTTTATTCAGAAAATTTCCAAAACTTGAATTTCCTAGCAAACTCCTTATATATCGGTAATAAGGTTGTAGATTTCAAGATTGTCAGAGCGAAAGCATTGGAACAAACTATAATTATCAAGGTTTCTCCTTTAACATTTTTTGCCAAATTAAACCAAATCCAGTTTTTGAATGTGGGAATAACACGTCATTTTTTTTTTTTTTTTTATATAAAGGTTCTTTTGAATGATATAAAAATCTTTTAAAAGGAAGATAATAAAATCGATTTTAATATATACAGTGTGGTACAAAAAATGAGAACATTTCGTGTGACAAAAAATGATTTTCATTCACCAAGATTAAATCTGTATCACCTGATACAAAATAAGTTTCGCAAAAAACTAATGGATTGAAATATCGTGCGAAATTGATCGTCATATAATTTACCAATAAAAGAAAGGCGTTTTAAAGACATTTTAAAATTAAAAATTTTATTAAAATAAAAGTACATATTAAAATAAATCTATATTTTATAAATAATTATTAGTAAAATTAAATATTATTAAATGGTCCAAGCGATAAAAATGATCCAAACATTACTCAATTTAGTAAAGACAAAGCTAAAAAAACTAAATGTTTTGATAAAGAAGAAGGTATGTGGAAATACTTTTCATCACAAATGTTTTGCAGAACGAAATAATCTTTAATGTAAATAAGTAATAGAAGAAAAATATTGATAGTCTTTAAAAATGCTTTAGAGTTTATAAAAACCTGGTAAAATTATATTTTTAATATATATATATACTCTTAAAACTTCGGCCCTCATCTAGAGCAGAGATCACCAGATCATTTTACCCAAATTTAAAGAAAAGAACGAATGACATAATAATGCAAAAAAAAAAATTGTAACGATAAATTTTTTGAAAAAATATCGCATCTGATTGACATTGAATGTTACACAATATAAAAAGATCGACATTTGGGAACGTTTCCAGGCATAGTAAATCATATGATCGTAATGGGAAACGCTCTCATTTGATTTTATCATGTTCATTATGAATGTCGATTATGCTGTGGACACGTTTGACAACCAACGCGAATATTCCACTATCAACAATTTATAGAAACAAAAAAAAAATTAAAAAATTGTGCTGGAGGAAATGGACAGCTGGTCAACATATAAGGCGTGACACTTCAATTCTACACAAGAACTTTGGCAGAAAATATAGGTACAGAAGTATCTTACAGAACTGTTGAAAGACACCTTGCAAATGTTGGGTACTTAATAAATACACAAGCAAAAGCGTCATATTTACTGATAGAAATACTGTGATATAAAGGGAAAGACCTCGTAGTATGCCTAAAAATAGTACAAAAATTAATGGCATGAGGTGGATTTACATAAAAGGAAATTCAATATGAACGCTGAATAAGATCACCCAGATGCCAAGCACAATGTTCCTAGAGAAACGGACGCCAAAAGATCTTAGTGTCTGGAGGAATTTATGGTGGAGGAATGGCAAAAAATTCCACAAACTGTACTAATCATCGTTGTGAATTAATAATGGTGAGCGTCTTTCTTATACACTGTAGTTCCATCTTTAATTAATATTAAAATATTGGAATATAATATCTCGGTTTGATACGTTAATACAAAAAAATTTATTTATACTTTGAATAAAATAAAATAAATTTAACACTAATGGGTCTACAAATTATTAATGATGATTTCATCAAAATCCAGTGCGATATGAATATATTTTTTGATAAAAAATAAATTTAATGATGGTGTGTATGCAATTAATTTTAAAAATTATTAAAATTTTACAAGGAGTCAATTAGTTGCATGTTACCGAGTTGCATAATTACGGTACAGTTTTTAACATTAAAAATGCTGCTAGATTTTAAGGATTTGGTGAATTATTGTTAGTCTTTTCTTGCAATGTTTTCACACCTTTACGACCATGAAAATCCTATTAGAAATTTTATAAGCAGTTTCCGACAAATTATCAAAAAAAAGGTGATAATTCATATTATTTTATTTCCTAAGTAAAGCAAATTCCGAGATAGAATAAGTAAAATTTTAACTATTTGCTACAAAATTTCTTCAATAGCACTGGTGCAAAAAACTTGATCCAATAGATTCAATAGATTGTCTGTTATAGAGTTGCACCAAATGATTGGACAGTAGTAACCTAGGTTATTATTATCAACCAATTAATACAAATCCTAGTTGCAAAGTGATCATTTAAAGGAACAATTGTAAATGAATTTCCTATATTAAAGATAAACGTCTTTCTCGATCACCGTGGTCGAATTTACTCGTCTTATCGCATGAATTCTTATATAAAAAAATCCCGGTCATTACTGCCGAAGTTCCGAAATTGATTAATTTCGGTGGTATTATGAAATTTAGCGATATATTAATAATAAATAAGTATTAGTTCAGTCGATTATGGAATAATGCAGTCCGATAATAGGAATTAATTTTACCATAGGTCACTTTGAAATCTCGCATATTCCGAATTAACTGAACTGGAAAAATAATATATCATTATGGAATTTCTCTCAAAATATAGTTAGTGAAGATTCAAATCACTATTACCTGTAACCTATAACGAAAGTTCTACGAAATGTGTGGCGTCATAACTCCGTGGGCCTTTATTCTTTCATTAATAACTAATTATCGGGAATTGCATAACGATAATTTCCTTTTAATTTTTATACGAACTAAATTTTTACGTTGCTACACGGTATAATTATATAACTGTAATTTATTATTATTTTAATAAAGAAATTTAATATTATCAATACACTTGTAATTGTGCAAATTGAGGTATTTACAGTGCAATAATCTAAAATTAATTTTTATAACATTATACTTATTTTCATATAACGCCAGTTTTCATTTAATATCATATACATTAATTAAAATAAATATAATAAAAAAAAAATAGTATCTGGTGATCGACGAAGAAGAAAAAATATCGCCCCCCCGGTGAAGGAATTTTTTTTTCAAACAAAGGTACTTTAATTATTTTAAAAAAATATTGACGATACGAAGTTTAACAAGTTAATGAACATCTTTAGAAATAAAATTAATGCTAATTTTGATGGTATTGTTGTTGACGTTGGAAGTGTTTCACTAACGAATTCAACAACTTCTGCAACGGAATTTGCAGCGTTCGATTGCGCTGCTATTGCATTGTTGATGCGACAGTATTTTCAATAAGCGCTAAATTTATATGCCGACGAAATTTTTTTGTTTTTGTTTTGAAGTCGTGTTGGTACACAATGTAATATGATGTACAGTATGGTGATGTATGTAATTTCTTAAAGTGGTAATCAGACTCATTTTTTTTATCTACGATCTTGATATACATTGCCGTGTAACTCGGAAATTGTCTTTTTACCCGAATTTGTAATCGAAATCAAAGTTTGCCAAGGATGTCTATCAATATCAAATAAAAAAAAAAAAATACGAATATTTTTAATTAGTTAGGTTAACTTCGTCAAATTTTTTTATTCGGAAATTTTAGTGATTTGTCTCTTTCATTAAATTTATTTGACATTTATTTCATTCCTAACTTTATTTGGGCATGTCACCGACGATTCAATGTAAGAGTATTTATGGAAATTCATTACAAAAAGAATTCCTTTACAGTTTCAATAGTAAAGCATTTGTAAGTTTAGGGAAGATTAAATCGCAAAAATGGTTTTAAAGAAAAATTCCTAAAAACTTGGAAACACATTAATTAAATACCTTTTGTGGATTGCAAAAACATCGATACTCTTGTAATAATTCTTAAATAACTATCTTACCAACTTTAATTCCTTATTTATTGGGAAATTATCTAAAGACAAGATGATTTTAACAAAGAATAAGGTAAATTGAGCAAATAAATTATTTAGCGAATTTATAAATTTAGCATTATAAAATTATTTAACATAGAATCTTTGGATTTATTGAATATTTGAGGAATAAAATTTTTATCAGTTATTTATGAGCGAATTAGTAAGTTTTTTGTTATTTATTTCCTATTCAAATTGCTTTTTGAATGTTTTCAACATTCGAAGCGAAACTATAATTATTGTAAATAAATTGATATCGTTTGAATATATAATTCCTAGACTTTCAATAGCTTCTTGTTTAAAAATCTTGAGTCACAATTTTCATCGAGCTCAAAAATATTTGGAAGGACTTATATTACTGCGCAAAGTAGAACCAGCCGTGGCAAATTCTGGAGTCAGCTCAGTCAGTCGTTAGACCCTTTCAGTCAGCTCAGCCGTTCGACTGAGTCGCGGCTCTCATTTGAAATTAGCAACCATAATTGTATTAAATAATTAACAATAATTTTATATTTAATGAAAATTAGATGATTATAAGTTTTAGCCAAATATAAATTTGTAAGGATCACATTCGGCTAAAAATTTAAACTTTTATTTATTTAATCGAAAATTTCATAATAATTTCCTTCATATTAGGAAATTCAAATTAAAGTTATAAACACAATTTGACTAAATTCTATTAGGTAGTATTTTGCGTAACCTTGAAAATTTCACATGCACCATTTTCAATGATTATCCTATAATTGAAATCGATTTATTTTAAGTCTCTGTTTTTTATTTATTATTTATTATTTTTTGTCATCTTTGTAACACGGATAACAAAAAGTGTATTTAACTAAAAAAACATTACAGATGGAAAACTCCAAAAATATATTCTAGGACAGTTTTGGGAATTATTTATTGTATTTTTTGCATGTAAAATTAGTTTTTGCTTTTGATACCCAAGTATGACATCTTTTAATACAAGATTATGGACTAGTTGATAACAAATTTATTAAATTAATTCTTACTCTAAATAAAATTGAGTTTTTTTTTCTAATAGTTCTTATTTTATCGTATAACTTTCTAAAACTATAAATTGATCACTCTCCCTTTAATTCTACATTTTCATTGCTGCTAAACATATCAAATTTGAAAAATTAATTCCTTTGATAACAAAGATGTCTCCAGCAATTGGAACGAGTTTTAAACCATATCAACCTTATACGCACCGTCTGCGTAAAATTCTTGAAGAATATCCTGATGGTTCACAAGTTCTTCGTGAAATTCTCCAGAATTCCGATGATGCGGAGAGTACTGAGCAAATTTTCATCTTGGACCATAATACTTATCCGTCAAATAGTTTATTTAAACCGGGCTTGAAAAAATTTCAAGGTCCTGCATTATTAGCAAGAAATAATAAATATTTTGAAGACAGAGATTTTAAGTCTTTGTTGAAATTGGCTGATAGCGAAAAAAGCGATCAATTTGATAAGATTGGAGGTAAATATAGCTTACTAATATCTTAGTAATTCACATTTCTAACGTAATATATATATATAAATTTAGTAATGGGTGTTGGATTCAATTCAATTTATCATATCACCGATTCTCCTACTTTCATTACCGGTAATAATTACGTTATTCTTGATCCACATGAGTGGTATTATGATGGTGGTGAAAAATTCGACTTTGTCAAAAATAATTTGGTTGAAGAATATCCTGATCAATTTGCTCCCTTTGGAATCCAGTGCAATGAATCATTTAAAGGCACCTTGTTTCGTTATCCCCTTCGCACTGAAACCGATTCTGAAATCTCTACGAAAATTTATAAGCCTATCGAAATCTTGGAAATGTTTCAGAGATTTTACGAAAACAAAAGCATTAATAGCTTATTGTTTCTAAAATATATTGAGAGCATTTCTTTTTTTGAATTAAAAAAAGGTGCTACTGAGCCTGAATTACTATATACAATTCTATTGGAAAATGCCGATGAAGTTCGAGAAAAACGTCGGTTGATAGCAAAAAAAGTTGGACCATTGATGAATTCATTAAATTCGGGTGAACTTAATGGAAATAATCAATTATATACGTCTTATATCGCAACATTTTGTCGTCAAAAAGGAGATTCTAAAGAGAAAAGGACATGTTTGATTTTGAATTATCTTGATGACTTGCTCGAAACTGAAGTATATTTTCAAAGTAATTTCAATAGAAGCATAAGAGACTACAAGTTTATCCCCAACGTTGGTTTAGCCGTTCCTTTAAATGATTTGTCGGCTGCAGGAAGGTTATTTTGCTTTTTACCTCTTCCCATTTATATGCCCTTTCCCGTTTCTGTGCATGGATATTTCGCGGTATGAATAGTCGAATTAAATGGAGACACGTTTTTATTATAATCTTTTGCTAATTTTTTAATTTTCTAACAGGTTAGTACTAATCGACGTTCTTTATGGTCGGCGGCTGACAACGAAGATCTGGTAATTAATCTATTTTTATTTTACTTTTTTTTTGATTGTAAACCAATTAAAAAAAGATGTTATAATAATTGAATATTACAGGCAAATGATGCATTAGCACGTCTGAAGGTTTCATGGAATCAATATCTATTTGAAAAAGTCTTGCCCAAAGCCTGGGTAAAGTTTCTTCGTGAACTCCCGCTTAAAGTTTCTAATATTAGGCCCGATGATATTTACAAATTCTGGCCAATAATTCATGATGGTACTTCATGTAGCATAAATATTTTTTGCAAGAATTTATTACGAAATGTCATAGAAAATCTAGGTTTGGATGATCGTGTATTCATAGGACCTTCTTCATCAATTGCCATTGGAACAATGCAAGGAATTCCGTCAAATATATATGAGTTCACTAAATTCGATGAATCCAAATTTCATTGGTTATCACTTTCAAATGGATATTTTGAAGATGAGAAGGTATATAACGATTTGCCTAAAATAATCGATCGTATTGGATTCCCTGTTATATCGACATCTTGTTACGTGTTTGAAGCCTTGAAATTGTCTAGACATAAAGCATCTTTTCAAAGTTTTTCACCGGCTATTATTCGTGATTACTTAAAACATAATCATGATAGATGGCAAGTTATACTAAGAAAACAAGTTTTAATGTTACTCGAGTATGTGTTGAAGGACAAAAAATTTGACGAATTGGAAGGCCTTAAAATGATTCCGCTTGCAGATGATACATTTGGTACTTTATCGAAGCATAGTGGTTCTTACGTATATATTGTTCCAGATAGAAATCGTAGAGATGAATTCGATGTCTTTAACGACCAACTGAACAAGTTCATTTACAAGTCCATCGACTACGTATTGTATAATACTTTATGCGAGGGTGCAAAATCAGGATGGAATCTAAATATTAAAATCTTAGATGAATGTGCTGTTGCCGACATGATAAAATTCTCATTATATCCTGCACAAATAGTAAATTCTGAAGAGATACGAATGTCAAGACCTCGTGAATGGATTTATAAATTATGGGATTACCTGAAATATAAAGACTGGGAATTAACTAAGTTTGAAAATATTCATTTAATCCCGACAAACCATTCTACTCTTAGAAAGTTAAAAACTCCTAAAAAAATTTTTTCTAATCGAATTAACCATATATTAAAATCTGTTTTCGAAAAATTTGATGCTGTTTTTGTGGACTGTCAATTTGACGATATGGTTAGATTGAAGATGTAAATATTTGAATTATAACACTTTGTATATGGTGTCTTAAAAGAAGAACTAATTTTTTTTTGTTAGGATATCTAGGATATCACCTTATGTCATCAGTTGTGATAATATTATATCTGTTTTGAATTCTTTCCGCGATGATACTTCATATCCAAGGAATTTAAGTCTCACATCATTACAAGATGAAGAAGTATTGGCGCTTGTTAGATATTTATACAATAACTTACAACCTAGTCTTGAGTCGAACCTTATTGAAGTTATTAAGCATTTACCTATTTTTACCGAAGTTGACCGTACATCCTCAATTTCATTATTACCTGGACATAAAAAGTGGAGCCTTCTTCCTCAAAATGAAGAAAATTCTTATGGTAAAATTATCTATCCAAAAAATAAGAGAGGATTTCTTAGTACGAGTTCACAATACTTACGTTATATATTAGAGGAAATAATCAAGATCCCTCGATTAGAATCGTGTGAATATTGGCGACATTACGTAATCCCTTTTATCGGATCGCAACAACAAACAGATAGAGATATTGTAATTGATAAGCTCTTTGATATATTACCATCCTTACTTGATGGCTTGGGAGACGTTCTTAAAGAAATTTCATTTATACCTGTTGGTACATCTGAAATGTTACATCAACAACTAATGCCTGCTAGAATAAAGCTAGTTAAACCAACCGAACTATTTGATCCGAAAGAAGTGGCACTAGCAGATCTGTTTTTCCAAAACGAGAACGTTTTTCCCGTTGGCAAATATGGGACTTCAAATAAATTTCTCGTGAATTTGAGGTCATTAGGAATGAAACGAATTCTTTCTCCAGATGATGTCATTAATCGAATTAATACTATTGTAACGCGGAGCAATAATCCTAGAAATCATGATTTAATTCATAACATTGCATTTAGTCTCTTTAAGTATGTTGATGAGAAATGGGATCAAATAACTAATGATAATGCATTTTCGAATGCTATTTTAAATGAAGAATGGATCCCTGTTCATAAATCTGGAAAGAAGATCTTTTCAAAAATTAAAGACTGTTATTGTTTGAAAGATGAAGTTTTAGTTTGTTTTGTTGCTCCAATTCTGGATTATGAAGTTACGAACAATAACTTTTTGAAACATTTGAAATGGAATCTTTATCCTGACGTTAAAATTGTTTTAAAACAATTAGAGTTTTGTCGTGATGTAGCACAACCAAGGGATATAAAGACAATTTGTAACGCTATTTATAAATACATGGATGAAATGTGTCAATCAAGCGATGAAACTTTTAGGAGAGAATTCGATTTTATGAAGCAAAAATTGGAAAATAAACAGTGGATTCTTTGCGAAAATACATTTTATTCAACCGATAGGGTTTTCTTCAACCTTTCAGACGAATTTAGAAGTTCCTTGTTTGCCAAACTTCCTATGGATTACGCAAGGACTTTATTTAATGTTATGGGGGTTCGAAATGAAGTTGGAATCAAGGATTTAATTTTGATTATTAAGAATATGATGATGGATAATGAAGATAGAGAATTTCCAGAAAACGAGATAACAAATGTCATTCAAATTCTTAAACAAATTTCCAATTTATTAAAGGAAGGAAGCAATCCGGAAAATCTGAATAAATTATTAGTTCCAAGTACTGAAAATAAACTTGTGAAATTGTATCAAATTCGATTTAATGATTTGGAAGATAGAATTGACGAAAATGAAAAAAGTAGACATTTAATTGCTCATCATCTTGTAACTTTGGAAATAGCTAAAGAATTAGAAATTGTAACCTTAAAACGAGAAATATTTGGTAACTATATACACATACAGTAAATTATTCTAGACTTATAAATTTTAATTATTCGTACTCGCACATTTATTTAAATCACTAGGTAATAACTCTGAACATATTGAACAAGATGAATTATTGACCAGAATAAAAAGCAATATTAAGGTAATCTTTGAATCTTAATGCTTTAATCATTTTAGATATTAATTTGAAACTGCCTTGGTATTATTAGGACTATTCGCTAGACAAATTATTTAAAATATTTATTCAAGTAAGTAACGAAACTTGTCAATATATTTTTTGAAAAAAATTGTATCATGTCTAAAGTTAAGCACGTACTATTTGAATTAGAATGCAGATGACGCTAAAGCTACGCGGTTTTCAATAATAATAGATGAAAGGGAACATGATACTTTTAAAAAATCTTTATTTTCAGAAGAAATGAAGGATTGGCAAGGCCCTGCAATTTGGATATACAATGACGCTAACTCAAACATTCTACCCTTGATCGAACATGGAGGTTATGATTGTGCTTTTCATATTACAGATTTACCAAGTATTGTAAGTGGGAAATATATTGCATTTATGGATCCAAATGCAAAATTTCTTCCGTCACCTAGAAGAAATAAAGTTGTTATTTTTGATTTTATTGAAACTGGCTTTAAAGAAAAGCTTCCAGATCAATGCTACCCTTTTGAAGCTATAGAAGGGTGCGACTTTTTAAAAGAATTTAAGGGAACATTATTAAGGCTTCCTCTTAGAACTCTGAGGCTTGCAGGGCAAAGTGAAATTTCGGAAGAAAGTTTCAAAATTAGAGATATCATGGGACAATTTAGAAATGTTCAAGGTAATAAAGAGATTCTCTTTTTGAAATATATAGAATCTTGTAGTCTGTATCGTATTGAAGAACAAAAAGAAGCTCCTCAAATGATATGGCAAGCGCAAATTAATCATATGTTGGATACTTCTGGTACCGAACGCAATCGCGTCATTCGTAAAACTTTAACGGATAGGGCGCAAATATACCAATTTGGCATTGAAATTAATAATATCCACTACAGAGTTTCAGAAATATGGCTATTGTGTACAGGAGGACATGACAATACCAACTCGGTCGAACTTGAAAAATTTTCTAGAGATAAACGACTCAAGGTAATAAATAGTTTTATTAATTAATTTAATTAGATGAAAATTTAGTAATCATTATTTTATTAATTAAGCCAAGAGGCGGAATTGCTTCATTGCTTGCTAAATCTAATGAACAATCTCTGAATGAACTAAAAGCTGAATCGGTAAATTTTATTATATATAAATCTATCATTACATCATATATTACAAATATTAATTTTTTGTGTTATAGTTTCCAAATCCTCCTGAAATTAAAGGCGAAATGTTTTCTCGTATAAATATGCCAATATGTACCAATTTGGGAGTCCACCTAAATGGAGACTTTTCTTTATCCAGTGAAGGAAGCAATATTCTGCAAGGTGATAGCGGTGATGCAAAATGGAATAGATATATCCTGTATAATGTTTTGCCTGAGTTACATGTTAAACTGCTTGATCATATTGTGGAACTTGAAAAATTTAGACATAAAAGTAACGGAATAAATTTCATTCCACATACCTTAAATAATTTTTGGCCAATTAATAATAACTCAACAAAGGAATTGTACAAAGATTATGGATTAAATGTTATCATAAAACTAGGCATTGATGAGCATAAAATATTCTGGACTGAAGCTAATGGTGGACAATTCATTTCGTTAAAAACAGCTAGAATCATTGAGGATAGCGGAAATTTTATTGCAGATATACTGGCCAATCTAGGAATCCAGGCGGTTAAATTGGATAATGCCAAACTTAAACAACTCGAGAAAGCTGGATCTGAAAATAAAAACTTGATTTATACATCTCTTAGCGGAAAAATAATTTGCAAAGAATTACAAGGATTGATTAATCATAACGATATTATTATTGATCACAATTCATCACTTGAATTGCTTAATTATATTCTTCAAGACATTAATTCTTTTGAAAATCTTACTGGATTACCATTAATTCCATTAAGCAATGGTTCTGTTGGAACTTTTGGTAATGTTTATTACATTGGAAAACAAAAGCATCTAGATTTGTTCCCACAAGTCGGCCCATCCAGGATGATATCAGATAAAGATTTCGAAAAGATTTCTTGGCCAATTGACGATGAAAAGATTTATGAAAATACACGAATCAAAAAATTTGACGCCTCTGCCATTTTCGATCTATTAACAGATGAGTTACACGAATTATCACGTTCCGAGAAAGTTGAATGGGATCCTAATGGAGATATAATACCAAATAATAATTGGCTTGAGAAGATATGGTCAATTCTTTTTAAAGATAATGGAAATTTAGAATTTAACAGACTTTCAAAGTTTGCTTTATTACCAGTGACTGAACCTTACAAAATCCTTGTTCGACCTGATCCAAAGCAACCAATTTTACCTGAAAATCAACATCCTTTATTTTCATTATTAAAAGAGTTGAAAGTTCGTTTTACAAGGATTATATTTCCTGACAGCACAAACGAAAAACTTAAAAGTTGTGTGCAGTGGTCCTCTATAAATATAGTCAATTCCTTATGGAGAGCCTGTTCCTCATCATATTTATCTATGGAACAGTTCTTTGAAACTAGTAATCTGTTGCCTTTGGATTATGAAAAGCTTAGAACATTTATTAACGAAGAAATTGATACTTTATTAGGCATGTGAAAGAAATATTTTTTTTTTAAAAAACAACAATAATAATAGTAAGTAATTAATCCTTATTTAATTTAGGTTATGGACATAACCAAGAACAATTTATGGATATTTTGCGTTCTTTACCAATATGGCCAATACATTCTGATGAAGAAAACATGTTCATTGATGTCAAATCCGGAACTCTCTATCCACCTAAACTTTCATTTTTTAACTTTAACGAATATACTGTTTTCTACAAATGTGGTCACGAATCTGATTTCAATGCACTTGTTAGATTAGGTGCCGCTTCTATAAATGAATTGGAATATGTTAAAGATCCTTTATTACTAAGTTATACAAAATCTTCAAGTCCTACTAAAGTCTACCTCATTTTCTTGCAGAGTGTTTTACGTTTAGAAAATCCGGAAATTGAAAAATATTTTAAAGGAAAAAGGGTAATACCAAATAATACACTCAGTGCTTTTGTGAGTGCCAATGAATTATATGATATAAACGTACTTTTATTCCAAAATATTTTTGCAGATAAAGACAAATTTTTACCATTAGAATTACTAAATGATCCTGTTTGTTTAAGAGCACTTGTAAGAATTGGACTTAAAAGTCGAGTAGATTGTAATGCATATATTGAATGCGCACAAGATATTAAATTGCAGATTGAAAATAATGAAGATTCTGTTAAAAATCGAGCAAAATATTTAGTACGATATTTATATGAAAATACCGATACTTTGAATTTAAACGATGAACAATGGGCAAAAATTCTGCAAATCAAATTTGTTCCATCGGAAAAGAATTTAGATCAATTCTATAAGAACCCGGAAATAACTTCAGGATTTGAAACTTTAGGATCCCTTTGTATTAGGAAACATAAAGATGTATGTTGGACTCAATGCCCGTTATTGGCTGAAGAAATTGAGCTTCCTTTGTCATTTGGAATTCCATCCACAGAAGTTATTATTGCACATTGGTTTACTGTTATTGAAAATATAAGCCTTTGGGGAGCTTCAGAAGGTATTAGGTTAATAGAGGTGATCAATGCAATTTACAGCATAATGAACGAACGTTCACAAAATCCAATTTATAGTAAGATGATCGAATCAAAGATTGAAGAGCAGAAATTATTCTTGAATGGAACAGATCCTTTTAATATGAATAATTGGAAAGCAGGGTCTGAGCTTGTATTTTGTTCAACAGATAATGTCCAAAGAGGAATATATAAAGTCAAAGATTTATTAATGCCTTACAAGGATTTATTGAAACTTGCTGGCGCTATTGATCCAGTAGATCCAACAGCATACGATGGCTTAGTCATGCCAGATGAAAAAAATCAAAAAGACAAATTATTAAACGGTTTACTAAATAAACTTGTGAGCGATGAGGATGATGAGGGTAATGACGTCACTTTTATTGTTGGTGAGGAAAGGATTAGTGCTAATCATTATGTACTTTCAGGTAGGATAAAAGATTTTTTTAATAATTTTTTTTATTTATGCTCTTTATGTTTTTTCCACTATTATTATTTACTTAATTTTTTTTTATATTTTCATAGCTGCTTCAGCACAATTTAGAAATATACCATCAGAAATCAAAGTTTCAATTAAGGACATTAAACCAGATACATTCAAAGTATTTCTTCAATGGTTATATGGGCAATCTTTTGAAGATGCAATAATTTCAGTTTTACGTAACCGAGAAGACTTCACAACAGATCAAGAATATAAAACTTATTATTTAGACTTATTAGTCCAACTTTTAGAAATAACTTATTATTATGACGATGTTGAGAGACTTAAAGGAATATTAGAAGATAATATTATAAGAGATCGGTTGGTTAATTTCTGCAATGTGGAGCAAATTCAAAACAGGTTAATAAGATATGAGGAATTTAAATTATCAAATTTAAATAATTACTGTGAAGAGTATATTAGATTAAATAGAGGTCTTTTTTAGACCATGAAGAATGAAAATTTTTAAATTCAATTTAAAAACTCTCGATGTAGTGTATTAAGCAATAGGTTGCAAGTTTTAATCATAAATAATAAATATTAAAAATATTATCAAAAATTAATGCTTTAAAATTGATATATTGCATCTATACAAGACATTTCTCACTCGTTCAAATAATTTTGATCTTTTAAGCTACAATAATTTAATGCCTGCCAATTCAGATGATCTTTGAAACCCATGGTCCGAATAAATTTAATAATGAATGAATTGGCGCGTATAAAATAATAATAATTAATCAATCAGTTAATTAAATATTTGGGTGTTGATTGCACCTTTAGAAATATTTTGGTAAGCATTAAAAATATGAAGGCAATGCGCAACGAATTTATCAATGAGTATGTCGTCGTATTTAGCGTCAAAGTCGTGACGAGGTCATGTTTTCTCCAAAAAACGAATTCATAATCTCGATTCTTACTCCCACCATATAAAGGTAGTGCTTGTAAAACAAGAAGTAAAACGAATAATTCAAACTTTTGCTGAAAAATTATCATATTAATATAAGGAATGTATGTAAACTTCGGGTTGAATCTAGAAAAATGATGTACAAAATCAAAGAGTTCTTGTAAATCATCGCCAATGCGTATAAACGAACTTTGGCTCAATGTATCTTTATTTCACGAGCCAGATAATGCTGATTTGTAAAGGTAAGGGTAATTTAAAATTTTCTACTTTTTTTACCTTTTGCTAATCTCCAGAATTTATAAGACTCATGTCATTTCAGAGAAGTTTCTATTAGGAACTTTGTTAAATTCGAATCCTATATATATGGTTTAAGTGAGTGAGTGTTATATCGAAAATTCTGTTGGTATAGATTATTTCTGTTTCATATTGTGTGTGAGAAGCTCGTAATAATAGAAAAAATTTAATTGTAGAAATTTCCAGAGAGCAAAGCAATAAAATTATTTCATTATTTTTATAAAATAATCCCCTCCCAAGTAAGATTTTGCGTTTTAACCAATGTGTTAATGAAAATCATTGGACAAAATTAAGTCTACTTATAACCTCAATTAAAAGATAAATTACTAATAAATTCATACTATAAAAGATAAATTTATTTATTAGACCATATTGAATAATTTGATTTAACTCATATTTTCAGGTCTTCTAAATAAAGAGGTATTATTTACTTATTTAATCGGGAGTTTTTAGCTTGGGCTACTTCTAGCGAATGTGCAAATTTACCAAACGATAAATAAGTGATGATATCAGGTCTTATTAAAGTACAACTTTCCTTCGCCTTTTAATCATATGGTTTATTCCTCAATACGAATCAACAGATGCCGTTGTGACAGAAATCATGTCGAAACGAACAAATCGTAAAGCTAAATTTTGTAGTAAAAAATAGATACAATAAAAAGCTTTACGAGTAACGTTTATCCAAACCAATGAGATATCATTTCATTTAAAAATCACATAATTAAAAATCAAGCGTAAGTTAGCAAATACTTTATTATTATGTAATATATCTATCACACTAGCGATCGCTACCCGGGCGACGCCCCGGGGGCTCCACGCGACGCGTGAGAAGCGTTTCCATCTCTTTAAAAAAATTTTTTTTTTTCTCTCATTTTTTTTCACGCAACCGGTCACCCGGTAACCGGTTTGAAATCTCATGAAATTCGACCCGGTACCCGGTGAACGAT
>CAMKVN010000596.1:0-26598 GCA_946474995.1 Funneliformis geosporum
TTTATTTAAAGTGCTGATTTTTTGGTAATGATCAGCAGAATTAGACTATATTTTGGCCAACTTTCGGCACTTTAAATGTGATGAATTGTATTATTTTGCCTAATAATATATCAAATAACTACCAAATCGTTAATATCGAATGTTTTTTGTGTGGCATGAAAATGTGTAACTTTAGCTATAACTAAATATGCTGATTTTTTTGGTAATGATCAGCAGAAATTAGATTATATTTCAGCCAATATTCAGCACATTAAAAAGTAACGAAATGGATTATTTCGACTAGTGTAGTGATAAAACTCTTTCTTCTCGTTGGATTTTTTCCAAGAATTTTTACTTTAAAAAAGTGTCCGTTCAATGGCGGCCACGGCTTAGCCTGTGAACAAAACAAAAAACCCCACCTTTCAAAAATATTCCTCTCTTTGTTCCTCACACCCTCTTCACATAAAAAATTTTGAAATAGTCTAAACTGTGTTGTTTTTTGTTAAAATATTTTTTCTTCACCTCTTTTCGAAAATTTTTTCTGTTTTTCTTTTTTTGCCTACTAAAAAGTAGGCATCAAGGGGTATCTCAACTGACGATTATGATCGACATACTTTGGATAAACAAATCTCACATGATGATACCTTTCTACTTCCTAGTATTTTGCAAAAAATTTGATTCAATCTGAATCTGATCTGGATCTGACGGATCGGATCGAATTAGATTTATCAGATTCAAATCAGATTCAGATCCAGATTTTGATTTGATTCGATCTGTCAGATCCAGATCAAATTCAGATTTAGATTTGATTAAATCTGACAGATTTGGATTTGGATTCAGATTTGAACCATCAGATTTGGATTTAGATTCAGATTCGATTTATTTGATTTGAAATAAAAAATGTCACTCTGAAGTCAGACGTGGCATTTATTATTAAAAATTTGATTTTTAATAATAAAATGCCACCCAAAAGTCAGATGCAGCATTTATTAATAAAAAAAATAATTTTTATTAATTTTTTATATAAAAATGCTGCCCCGAAAGTCAGACGCAGCATTTATTATTAAAAAAATAATTTTTATTAATTTTTATTAATTTTTTATATTAAAATGCTGCCCTGAAAGTCATATGCAGCATTTATTAATAAAAAAATTAATTTTATTAATTTTTTATATAAAAATGTCACGTCTGACTTTCGGGGCGGCATTTATTATTAAATAAATTAATGTTTACTAAAAAAATTCCACCCCGAAAGTCAGATGCAGCATTTATTAATAAAACAATTAATTTTTATTAATTTTTTATATTAAAATGCCACCCCGAAAGTCAGACGCGACATTTATTAATAAAAAAATTAATAAAAATTAATTTTTTATATAAAAATGCCAATCCGAACGTTGGAGGCGGATTTTTTGTTAAAAAAAAACAAAATTGTTGTTTTTTTTAACATTAAAATGCCGTTCCAAACGTCGGAGGTGGATTTTGTTAAAAAAACAACAAAACTGTTATTTTTTTAACATTAAAACATCGTTCTGAATGTCAAAGGCGGATTTTTGTTAAAAAAATTTTTTGATTTGTCAGATACGGATACGGATTTGGATTTATCGGATTCAGATACAGATTCAGATTTAGATTTGTCAGATTCAGATCGAATTGGATTCGGATTTTTTAGATTCAGATCGAATTGGATTTTGGCCAAATCTGATCTGATCTGATCCGTGCGGAATACTAATTTCAACTAATTCAAGCTCTTTTTCTAAAGGTTCTAATTTATCTTAAATTTTAGATATTATTTCAGACATTAAAATTCACTTTAAATAATACTTCAATCAGCATATAAAAACAAAGAATTATACTTTTAATAAGATGTATTTTTTTAGTAGCAATAGATATTCGTAGTCTTAGAGAAAGTATTAAGATTTTAACAGTAAAAAATTTTGTAATAGTATTAGTAACAGTAAAGTTAGTACTATTAATCAGATAAATATATAAGTAGCTAGTTTTAGGTAATCGAAGAAACTGTTTCCAATATATTGGAAAACTTAGCAGGAATTTATGCTTTATTCCTTTCCATTTCTTTATGTTACTATTTTTTTATTCATTTTTACTTAACTAAATATCTGGTTTTTCTTTTTCAATATGATTGTATTACTTTATAAAAAAATATAATAAAGTAATCTACTTGAATTTTAAATTATGTGTATGTGTTTTATAAATGTTATTTCTTGAACAAGCTATATATTAGATAGTTAGTATATTTTACTGCATTCCTAACTTAATAAAATGTAAAGTTCTATAATTACTAGTCAAAATAATCCATTTTATCACTTTTTTGAAATGCTGAATATTGGCTGAAATATAATCTAATTACAGCTGATTATTACTAAAACAATCAGCATTATTGTTATAGCTGAAGTTACCTAATTCAAATATCACATAAATAAATATTTGACATTAACGATTTATAGTTATTTGATATATTTGATAAAATTAGCTTAAATTTATTTAACTTATAAAACAAATAAAAATTAATTAGTTAATAAAAATCAGTAATATTTTGGCTATTAGTTTTATATTTAAATTTATTCATCTAATAATATTAACAAAAAATAACTGACTTAATAAAAAATCAGTAATCTTTTAATTATAAGTAATTAAAAAATTAGTAAAATAAAATTTCTGATATTTAGATAATCTTATTAATATTTATTTTTTTATAATAAAGTTAAATAAAGAAAAAATTAACACTTTTTTTTATAATTGCATTATGAATTTAAGTATGATAGAGAACTCTAAAATATTTATATTATATAAATTTTCAAATATATATAAAACCTATAAAAGATTATATAACATAACTTATTGAAAGTTTATATATTATAATTTGAATATTTTACAAAATATAATATTTTGAAGTAACATACTCTACTCTATATACTCTAATGTTTGCATAACATAAAATGATAAAGTAATATATTGCATAATATAAAGTTAAATTATAAAAAGAAAATATTACAAAAATAAAGTTATAATATGATATACTATTATATAGAAATTTGCTAGGAAAATAAAACTCTAAGCATTTTTTATTAAAATTTTAATTTTTATTGTATTTTAATTTTTGATAATGTTAGATTAAAATGCAATAAAAATTAAAATTTTAATAAAAAATACTTAAAGCCCTATTTTTCTAGCAAAACTTCTATATGTCTCTTATAAAATTAAAATATTGTTTTAGAATTTTTTAAAAAAATGATCAAAAAATAAAAAAAATAAATGTGAAATATTTGATGTTTCAAAAAATTTGTATAAAAGTAAAAAAGAGATAATTTGTAAATTGGAAAAAATCAAAAAAAAAGACAATTAGAAGATTAGAGAAAATTAAAAGAAAATTAACTAATAGAAAAATAAAAAAAGAAAATTAGTAAAGAAGCAAAAAATAAAAAAGAAAATAGTAAAAAAGAAAAAAAATACTGTTAGTATTATTAATATTAATATTAAAGATAAAGATGGTTCCCATAATTATTTTTAAAAATTTTAACTAGTTGTAACTTAAATTGCAACACTTTGAATTGTAACATTTTATAAATTTTTATATTAAAATAAATTTACAAGAAGTTGCAACTTACCGAGTTGCAACTTCTTAATTATGATACCCATTTTAATTAAAGATAAGAGTTTTCATACCAATAATTTTCATTAACAAATAAAAAGATTTTTTGTTTATTTTATCATATAGGAACGTTCTCAGTAAAATTAAGTCATAAGGCATAGTAAATCATATGATTGGTAATGTGATTTTACTGAAAACATTCCCATATAGAAGATGATTAGTAGAAAAAGAAAAAATTCAAATTATGATCAAAATTTATATTATTGGATCATTTAGTCATATACAGTCAAACCTTGATATAGTGAACCCTTGATATAGTGAATTTTTAAATCAAATATATTAAAATTACCTTATTATAATGAACTAACCAATTAAATTCTTTAAAAAATTTGTTATAAGCTTATAACGAAGTTGATATCCTGATCCTAGAATTCGTTATATCAAGAGTTTACTGTAGAAGGTTAATTTTATAGTTGAGGTTAGATAAATTATTTGTATTGATCATTTATTTAATATAGAATAATAAAAAAATATTGCCTCATATTAGCGTTTTATATTATGTAAATGCTTTAATAAATTAAACTAAACTATTCAATAATTATTCAGAACTAACACTAATTTCTCTAATTAAAGATATACCAGTTATATTTATATAAAATAAAAAATATATATTTGTTAATAAAATTAAATAAATAAACTTAATAAACTAAATATAATAAAAATAAATAAAATAAAAAAAATAACATAAACTAAGTAAAATAGCTAAATAATATCAACTTTGTTTGATGATCTATATCATATAAATTATCTAATGATTTTTATGTAATACTAATAAATCTAATTTTTTATTTATTTATTATTTATTAAATTTATAATTTTATTTTATTATTAAAATTATTGAATTATCTAAAAGAATATATATTACAATATATTTATTTTATTTAAAAAAAAAATACATTTGATTTTCTTTAAAAATAAGAAAGTTAAGAAAACTATCAAAAATTACTTTTGATTTACTTATCTTGATGTATTCTTAAAGAAAATATAAAAAAATAGTTAAAAATTATTATAAAATCATCTTATTTTAATGTATTTCTAAAGAAAATAAGAAAAATAAAGAAAATAAGTATTAAAAACATTTAAAAATTATCTTTAAAAGGGATATTTTAGTTTATAAAAGATAATTTTCTTAAAAATATAAAAAAAATAAAGAAAAAAAGTTAAATTCATTTAAAAATCTACTTAATTTCTAAATAAGAATTTTGCTAAAACAAGAAAAAAGAAAGGTAAAAGATAAATTTATCAAAAAAATCACTTAATTCTAAAATAAGAATTTTTCTAAAAAATAAAAAAAATAAAAAAAAATAATAAATTTCACTTTAAATTTTTTTTCTAAAAAACCATATCTAATTTAATTAATTTATTTATTTTATATTCAAAATAAAAATTTTTTTAAAAAAAAAAAAAATGAAAATGATAAATTTTTACTTATTTATTTTAAAATGAGAATTTTTCTAAAAAAAAATAAAGAAAATTCTATATAAAAATTGCTTTTTAATTAATGATTATCTTAATTTCAAAATAAGAATATTTTTTTTAAAAAAGAAAAAAAAGAAAAAACTTTTTTTTGAAATATTCTAAATGTTTATTAATTTTATATTATAAACTAAACTAAAATTTGAATAATCTAAAATTTAGCTATTATTCATTAAGAATGATCATTATAAATGTTTAAAATAGATATTTTATATCATTGATAACAAAATTATTCTAAAAGAAAGATTACAAAATTATTTAAAAAGACTGATAGTTTGATAGTTTCTTAAGAATTATTACAAAATAATTTTAAAGAAACAATTATGCATTATTTTAAAAGAATGATGGAAGCAATTTATTCTTTAGGAATAATAATATATTATTTTTTAAGAATTATAAAAGAAGATATTTATATAAAATAATTATATATTGTTTCAAAGAATGATGAAAAATATTATTTTAAAGAAATGATAAATATTATTCCTTAACAATAGTAAAAGAAATTATTTTTGCAAAAAAATATGCATTATTTCAAAAAAAATAATGAAAGAAAATCATTATTTAAAAATGATTATGTATCATTCTAATAGAATGATAAAGAAAATTATTCTAAAAGAATAATAATAAATCATTTTTTCAGAACAATTGTATTTGAGATGATTATATCATTTTTTTGTGATGATTTCTATCATCAATTACTCTTGTTTAATTGGAATATTATTATAATTTTTGCAAAAATTAGTTTAACATTTTGACCAGTAAAATATAATTCTAATAGAAATTTATTATAATAACCTTCAAATATTAATAATTGCAAATTTTTACTTAAAATATTTTAAAATTTAATAATAATAGTTTTTTTAAATAAATAGTGATGATAATGTAAATCTAAATTGAACTACTAATATAAATTTTATTAGCATTGATTTCAATAATAGAAATTGATCAATAATAATTAAAATTTATGACTTTTTCTTTTATTCTTAAAATAATATCAGTTATTAATAAGTTTATAGTAATAACTTGCTTTTAATAACATTTTAGAGTAATTTTTTCTGAAAAATAAATAAATATTGCAAATGATATAATTTATAACTTTTTCATTTTTAATTTTCATTTTTTTCATCATATTTCATTCTATACAAATTTATACAATCATCTTTGATATTAACATTAATATTAATTAAGGCTATATCATTTTCTTCAACTATTATTAAAGGAGAATCAGTTTTATAATTATTTCAAATATAATTGTTAAACAAAAAAAAAATGAAACGAAATATAGCTTGATTATTAAGTTTAATTAAATTAGGCTTTGTTAATTAATAAGAACGTGGTATAATAAAAAAGAATGCCGGTTATTCATAAGATCAAAAGACTACGAAAGACAGCTGGTTTCATAAAGTCTGATGTAAGGCTGAAATTTTTTGATGCATTTCATTGTGATGTATCCAATAAGATATGAAACATTTTGTGATTTATTATGACTTTATATTTTGCTAAAAATGCAATAACAACTGCAGAAAGATCATCATATGACGGTAGTAAATTCATCAAGATATTCTAAATTGTAATAACCTTCTATAATCAATGCTAGAACCCAACATTGGTGCCATTGGTATACTTAAATAAAATATGCAAAATTAAAATCAAAGGGTTTCTATAATTTTGTCGAAACTTTTATTAATTAAATCACATAAATTTGAAAATTCGAAACTTGTATCTTGGCGATTATCGAACTTTAAATGGAAATCTCCGTAAATCGGACCAAACATTTTATTTGTTAATATACTGTAAATCCGCTATGATCGATTTGCTATTAAATTTTCGAAGTAATTATTTTTTAAATGTCTTTTTAATTGCATTCGGTTTCAGGTACTCGGATGTACTGTACATTTATTTACTTTATACTTATTAAGAGAATCGATAAATTTTAGACAAACAAACAAAATTAATTACATAAGGTCGGAAAATTATTTATTAATAAAACGTGCATATACATAAAATAAACCATAAATAATTGTATCAAAAATCTTAATTAATTGTCGAATAAAAAAGATAAATTTGAAGATTCTAATTATCAAAATCCCAAATATAAAATATGAAATATGACTATTTACTATGGAAATACATGACCTTTCAAGTGAACTTTTTTTTAAAAAATAAACTATTACATAACTTATGGAACCTCGATAATCGATAACTAGTGAAATCAAGTATAATGTCCTTCTCTATCTTGCAGAAACTGACATCCATTCAACATGGAATAAATTAATTCTTCATCATGCAAAAGTGTGGTCATGGAATAATTGCACGTTTCTCCATACAAAAAATCAACCAAATCAAATGCTGATGTATTTGGAGGATTAACGACGGTATAGGAAGAAATATTTTGTTCATAATCATAACGGTTCTGATCAATTAACGATTCTGCAACTTGGACTTGATCAGACGCGTCTTGCTGATCTGCACCGTTATTATTGGAATCGAATTCGTTTACAAAGATAAATTGCTTTGGTACAGTTTTCTCATCGTTATCTTGAAGCATTATCACAGATTCAGCAGCCTTTTTTCCATGATGAACGTATAATGGATGTTTAGATCGATATAAAACTTTAACATGTTCTGCAAGTTCTCTGTAATGTTGTTTCACTCCGGGATCTTCGATCCTCCATCTGCTGGATGCTATGTTTGATATTATACTCCAACATAAAACATGATTTTTCTTTATTTCAGCAGTAATCACTTTGCGGTAAATGAAAAACGCGTTCAAAGTTCGTAAGCTCACTGCTTTTGATTTGGGGAATAGGTCTTCGAGCTCAACTTTTGGTGGGAATGGTAAATTAATTTCGATATTTGGAATATTACGATTACGCTTAGATGTCGGTTTCCTTTTCGTATTAACTTGTTTTCGATTTGATTTAGCCATTAAAAGCTTTGTTCTTAAGTTATAGATTATCTTAAATTGCTTAGAGTTTTATTTGTTTTTTTTATTACAGTATATAAATTAAAAATGTTTTTAAATGTTTTTGAATTATCTCAATATTCTTAAAAAAATTTTTTTTTTTTTTTTTTTTACTTGCAAGTTAATCGCAAATGGATTAAGCGGAATAAGCGAATTTCCACTGAATTTTTATAAAAAAAATCAAAAAAAAAATATGAGCTCATTTATAATTATTCCTTTTTCCTGCAAATATAAATTAAGTAATTTATATTACATAATATATAATATGGTATCAAAGGACTTTGAAAGATAAAAATAAAAATAAGTTTATAAATTATTTGATAATTACATGGCTCGTAATTTATTAAAACATCCGAACCCTTTCGAAACAAGCCATATCGGGATTAAAGTTTTATTATGGTTGTATCATGCGATTTTATAATTATATGACTCATTACTTGGGGATGGATTCATGTATTATTCCGTAGGCTCAATCGGGTTTCATCCGTTACATAATCGTCTCGTCTATACTAGAATCTTTTGTGATCAGGTAAGAGGTTTGTCATTGGTTTTTAAAATAAAGATTCCATAATAATGCATTTGGGTATGTCCGTTTTTATTTTGTACTGCAATATATATATATATATATATATATATAAAGGAAAATTCAAATAAGGAACCTTTTGATTTTTTCCACCCCTTGGCATTTATGATTGTTTGTGTCCCATATTCAGCTAACATTTGTCTCATACGCGTAAAACGTATTATGAATTTATTCCACCAAAGACGGCCGACTTGCATAATCCCATTTTTGAATGAATAACATTTTAAAACAAACACATCTACGAGAAATATTTATCGGGCAACATGCAGTGTTGTTATTAATTTCACGCGGTAACTTGTTCGTTTCTTGTTGAGCCTTGCACCAATTGACTCCTTTTTCTCTTTTCTCAGTATTGCGGTGCCAATCCTGGTATCCAACAAAGACATTTTAGCAAAGAAAAAAATATTCTTGTAAACCCTTATTAGAATTCCTTCGCATTAGATGGATGAAAGAAATCTGGATAAATACCGAGTTTCCAGAATAATTAATTTCCAAGAAACGAGAACAATATTAAAGTGTACATACCCCTAATTTTAGTGACGAATGATTCACCTTTTGTATAATTTTTAGTTATCTAGCATTCATTGTTTTCTTTATTCATCAATTTGCTTATTATAAAATGAATTGTCTTTGTTATATTTCCGAATTCTATTCATTCAAACTAAAAAAAAAAACTTATTACACAAATGAAGTAAAGCCTATCTAATTATGATGGAATTGGCACAAAGAAAAACAAAAAGTCGTTTTGAAAAAAAATGTAATGCATAAAATCGGCGCGTTAATATAAACAATAAAATAAAATAAAATAAAAGTTCGGCTCCTTTTGTTCGATTCTTGCCTTCTAAACTACCAAATGGGGCACGATTCCGCGCCAAACTTAATAATGTATACAAAAGTGTTATTCAGGGGAAGGAAAAATAAGTTCGCTATGGTAATGATAATGAACGTTTTTGGTTGAAGTTGATCTACCTTGCGCAAATTTTGTACACCATTTAATCTTGATTTTCATTGGATAATCGGTAAATTCATTTACAAAAAAAATTTTTTTTTTCATTTCACGCAGTTAATCTTTCTTTTCTTCTTTAAAAATAGAGAAAACAATATAATTTATATAAACGTGGGTATGGGATTTTTTTTATTGTGTTCACATTAAGATATAAAAACCTTATTAAGTTTCAGCCTAAAAATTCTCGTCAATTTTGCTAAAAATAATGGTTATGCTTGATCAAAGAAGTTTGCATAACACATGTACATAGATCTACAAAAGAAATAAAACATTCAAGTACAAAAAAAAGAACAAAGAGCAAACAAATGGGGATAAAACCCAAATTAAAATACAAGGTCGATCGACCAGAATGAATTATTTTTTGTTGTTTGGTATGGTCTTATAAAATCTGTGTCACACTATTTTCCAGACAACCGTTTCATCGTCACTTTTTTTAAACAATCATAAAAATATATCGTTTGACATTATCATTGTTTATTTATTTTAATCATTCAATGAATTTTTGGTTCTTAAATTTTGCACTTAAATAATACGAGCATACGAAACCGAATTATCGCTTGTTTTGGGAAATAAAGGGACGTTTTAGGAATGAATGTATGAATTAAACAAGTTTATCTACATCTTTATTTCGGATTTTGCTCCGAATTTTAAATTACATTATTTATTATTTATTAAAAGATATAAACTAGACGATCAAACAAGGTTTGAACCGGTTGATAATGAGAATTCAGGAATTATAAAATGTTTTATGTACATTTAAGAAAGGAAGGATTATTATTAAAATGTTTCAAATAAATTATACATTTGATTATTGGATGATGTAAGGATTTACGTAATTTAATCATCATATTGTACCATTTTACATCTTTCTTTATTTTATTTAAGAGAATACAAATATCAATTCTGAATTCTATTGGTCAAAGGTTTTATTTGAAGTTTCTTATTAGAAGTATTTTTTTTCAATTACTACAAAATTCGGAAGTTCTAATTATAGTTTAATTCGATAACTATCATGATCACGGGCACATTGATTGGCGGAGCGCATTCATTTTGTGCCATCGGAAATTAATCCATAACGAGGCCCATGCGAATCGAGCTAAATTGATCGCAAAATTCTAGAACTAGTTGATGATAAAATGTGATAGATTTTAATGCACACTTTCGGTTTTTAATATAATTTCGTGAAATCGCGATTTACTTTTCTTAACCCTTGAGCATTACCTCTTGGATAAAATCTTAGAATCTTAGACTTGAATATGAAATGGTCCTTGTTATTGACCCTGATAAATCTCTTCCGCATAAATGGAATAACTCTGATTACTATAAGCACTTCTATCAAAGGTATTATTTTCTAATTGCATCCATGTACTATTTTGGTCCGTCCATTCCGCTTTCCTTTCCAAAGTATTTGTTAGAATTTCCCTTTTTTTTTTTTAAAAAAAAAAAATTAAGTTTATAATTAATCAATTAATAACCGATTGAATTCTTGATATGTACTTACGAATACATAAGAACGATCCCTACTATTGTAACCATAGATACAGAAAATATGTTACATGTTAAACAATATAATAAATTTACGATAAATAATTCTAGCATGGTAACTTTATACCAAATTGTTATAGGAATCAAAAACATTGAAAATAAGAAGAAAGTTCCACCAAAGGCGTAATTGAACACTTGCATCTACGAACGAAAGGAAAAGAGATTGTTAAAAAAAAAAATCTAATAAATTGTAATTGATTTGATTTTTTTTACTGCGCATTGGAATCATTAAAAATACCTTACGAATGTGAACATTATACTTTCTTTTTTCATTCTTTAATATATCATTCATTCTCTTATTATTTGATTCATCATCCACACCGGTCAATTGAATGCTTTCTTTTACGAGCGAAACTAAAGCTCTACCATAATAGAATAATGAAAACCAACAAATAACGGAACCAATCCAGAGCAGTGCCATTTGCACAGAAAATGCAATAATCATCTCATCACTTTTTCCTTCTCCAAAATAATACCCTGATAAAAGAGAACTTGAAATTATCCCGACAGTTGTAAATAGAGAGATCATCCACATTATCGGTTTAACTTGTTTAGAATTCGGTAACCATAACGAATTACCACTTTGCGATTCATATGTTAATCTGTTAAAACTTAATCGAGGTATTGTACGAAATATTCCCGCGATATAAACATACATCCCTAAGTATCCTGGTATCCAAGATATTGCAAATAACGCTAATCTAAATATTTTTCTATTAGGAAACAAATCATATACCACCGTAAAATTATTAAAACTTCTCACTAAATGGTAAATTAAATGCAAAATCAGTTGAGATCGATAAAAAATAAACTGTTTATTTTGAATGCACTTACGTATGCAAAATACAAATGCCCATGCCCAGACGTATTCCAATGACGACCATCTTAGTTTCTCAGACTTCTTGTACCTTAAATAAGCCTTCCATAAAAGAACGATGATACCATTTAATGATATTATGCAGTAAGATATGGCAGAAGTCAGCATTATCTTCATTAATAATTTTTTTTCTTTACAATTTTCTTCCAAATTATACATCCACCTAACAAAACGACAGACGGTCTTTAATTAATTTTAATTCAAAAATTGTGACGAATTGTAATAAATAATACTTTACTGGCACGGAGGATTATCATTTTGCTCGAAGAAACTCATTTTTTTTTCTTCTTTTGGTAAAGTGTTCGTTATATAAAATTTCTCGGCAGTGAATATTAATTATTCGATGTAAATGTCTATCTTTATATAAATTTTTATTCCCTCGAATGATTACTTTATGTGGTACGAATTTATCTTGATTTCTATTGAAAAAAATATTGCTGTACGACTTTATGGCCAACTACGCATTTCTCCGACAATGCTTGACTTTCAATATGCACCAAGTATAGCAAGTAAAGAAAAAAGATCGTAATTGAATTCTCTGTCTTTCATAAATATTCAAATATACATCTAAAAGATGAGTTCAAGATAAAAAGAAGCAAAGGAGAAAAGGAAAATTTTACTTTACCTAAATTTGAAAGGAACTTTTGTCATAATAAAAAAAATAAAAAATCAACATTTTATTTTACATTTAAATACAAACATTCAATGGGTGATTTCGCTATTTAATAACAATTCATTTAATGCATTTAATTTAAATTAGCAGCAAATGGGAAAATGACGTCGTCATGTGATCATCTTTTTTTTTTCCTCTTCCCACTGAAACACACCCAAACCCGCTAGAAATTCTAAATGTGAGCATCACCTAGATGTAGTACAATACTAGGGACACTCTTGGAAAGAGTTTGGCAAGCCAGGGACTCTCCCCCAAATGCAAAAATTCGTTTAATATCGAAGTTGCACAGTGTGCAACGTTTCAGATATTAGACTGAAAAGAACAGATACTACACTTGATCTTAGCCAATAGGCAAGAGAGGATAATGATCAAGGTAGGTTCGGATTTACATTTTATAACGAATTCGCCAAATCGTTAAAATTATGGGATTAACATTGCTGCGGTGCCGATCGGACTTCGGGACTTTTCGGATATATTGAATATGAAAAAATTTAATAATCATTTAGTTCAGTAATGTTTTGATATAATCGAAATATGGAAAAATTTTAAAATTTTAAATTAATTTTATTAAGGTCCGATAAATTATTACAAAACGGATATTATCCCGAAAACCCTAGGCTTGATAGTTCTACCGTATTTAATTACTATGAACTTTAAATAATCATAATATCATTTCTGGTGAAATTTATTTATTTATTATTTTTTTCTTTTTCTTTTTTTTTCTTCAAAAGTAATAATAAATCATTATATATACATGGTAATCATCGTATAAAGATTAGTGTTATTATTTTTTCCGGGAAATCTTGTCTTTATCGGGCATTTTTTTCTTGAGATCTTTATTATATAATTTATACATAACAAAGTCCAAGCTCACAAAGTCTTGTCAACCAATAGATGTCAATGGTTGTGTACGTACAGTACTTCGCATAAACAGATCGAATATTTTTAAAAAAGAAACTTTGTAATGTTATTAATGATAATTTCAGTGACCATATGTTAATGTACAAATGCAAGTGAATGTTTCAGTCTGGCACGAGTCCAAAGACTGAAATGATTTATGAATATTAATTCCAAAACGAATTATGAGCATATTTGAATGCAGATCTTTATGAATTGCCAAGATTCAAACTCATACTCAAGAATGAAAAATCGAACGACCAATTGATGTCAATGGAGAAAACAAGTCGGTCCAATGGATGTACCGTTAGCCGTAGGCCGGACAACCCTGTATATCATCATATCATCAATCAAAATTCTTTGGGATTTTTGGAAACACGCAATTCCGCATGACAAGTAATGTTTACATCAATGAAAATTTTATTCCCGTTAAAAAGGGGTGGAACCTTGTGACAAAATTCTATAAAAAATATTTCTAAACCGAGTTAGACGAAGTGACAAGAAAATGATTTAACGATTCGATTTAAAATGTTTTAGATGTAATTGGTAAGTTCCATAATACGTTCGATATTGGAAGTTTCGATAATTTCCAAACAGAATATTAATTTCTTAATTAAGAAAGGTGATCCCTTCCTTTACTTAAGCCAAGAAAGAAAAAGTTTTAAATAAATAAATTAAAAGAGATTTGAGGCCAACCGTACATGCATTAGGATGAATATTATAAAAGAATTTCATATAAGGTTAGTCGATGTCTTAAAACAAAAAGTTTATTTTTTTTATCATCAACTTATTTGTCCAGATCTTTAGAAAACTTTATTAAATCAATTTAAGAATGAACAACATCTATCATCGTCGATATTGTTTGATAATAAACAAAATCTATTGGTTTCTTCTGATTTGCGGATTTGCTTTCCGTAAAAGTATTTGAAAGTAGATAATTAATAATTTATCGCAAGGTTTTTGTCGATATTTGTGTCAACCGAAATGATTGGCGTCATTTATAATCAAATAGATAGATGGATGGCATATCAAACAAGAAAAAAAAGAACCCAAGGATTTGGTAACTACTTTAGATCTTTACGTAATTAGTAAATTACTTTGATGGTGGGCAATTTAACTCATTAATAAAATTAGATTAGTTATAATTTAAAAGATATATCTTGAGGGACTCATACATAACAGGTTCGGGAAATTTTGACGGTCGAATCAAATGTCAAACCGTTCGATGATCATCGGAAATAGGTTAACAATTATGGATGCAGGTGCAAATCCTTGGTATTATTTATTTTTATATATATATATATATCAAAAAAGATGGTAGTTTAGATATTATTCTGAAATCTTAATAAATAACGTTTGAATTCCCTCCTCTTAATTTTGCACTAAGGAAAAAAGCACCATCCGATATTTTTTTCTCTTATCTAACCAAAAAAAAAAAAAAAAAAAAAAAAAAACTTAATCCCTAGATATTCCCCCTAGATATTTAATCCCTTGATAAAATAATGCAACAACAAGAAAAAGTTGTCATTGTTGAAGACTTAAAATCCTCTGATAAATGTAGTAATAATAACATTATAGAAAATGGCAGTAACAACGATGATGAAATTCAAGAATTCATGAATGAACTTCGTCCGTTATATCCTCCCATTCTAACTCCTGAATCACTGATTCCAAAATTTTCTAATTCTTCAAGGAAACTTTCAGGAAAGTTCAATAATAAACGAAAGAAAGAACCCAGTGTAAAATTTCCTAATGCATTTATTGCTTATCGTATGGAATTTTGTAAACAATTAAAGAATAAAAGAATTTGTTTGACCATGCAAGACGTTTCTTATTTTGCCAGTAAATTATGGAAAAAAGAACCATGTAGTGTTAAAAAAACTTATACTCAATTAGCAAATGACGCTAAATTACTTTATGAAAAACGTAAAGAACTTTTGTTAGCCGAAAAAGAACAAAAAGAACAGAAAGAACAACAACAACAACAGCAACAACAACCACCTTCACCACCTCTATCTGAAAATATAGAATTACAACAACAAAAACAGCAACAGCAACCTTTCAATTCAGCGAACGTGAAAGATCTGGATCTTGTCACGTCTCCTTTGAGTTCTTTGAATTCATCGCCTGTTCAAGTTAATAGTAATTTAAAGGACGCGCAACAAATATTTCCTATAAAGGATCAACAGAATCTCATCGAAGCCGATTCTTCAATAAATGCGGCACAAACCATATACATTGAACAAAATTTATCTCCCATTGCCCCTCCGTATAATATTTTATTTAATCTTCCTTCCGAAGAGTATATTACGCCAACACCTGTGCTCCCACAAAGTTATCTTCCACCGGATCTCTTTCAATATGTTCATTATAGTATACCAGATTTAAAACATCGTATACATTGTTTAGAAACTGAAAAGGAATTTTTAAATAACGTAGTAAATTATTTACAATATGATACAAAATATTCTATTCAATATGCTGGACAATATTGGTAAATTTATAATCATGTTATCGCTTATTTAATTTTCTTTTTTTTACATTTTAATTAGTTAATTTTTTAATTTTTGTGTAAATAAATATATTAATTATTTTTATTTTTTATTTTAATTTTTATAATAATCAAAGAACAATAATAACCAAATAATAATAAATTTTTTGAAAATGAAATTTCTCGTATTTAGTTAATTAATGTTACATCTAGATTTTGATATCAAATGACGTATTTTTTAATCAACATGGTTTATATAATCATTAGATAATTGATCAACAATAGTTTCACATTATGGATCAAAAAATCCATTTCATTTTTACCGATTTCGATTAGTAAGTCATATGATATGTAACGTGATTTCAACTGCGAACATATATGCTGATAAAGTCATATGAATTTTTTTGTTTATAAAGGGCCCTTTTTTTTAGCAAAAATTTATCAGAGTATTTTAACAGTTCTCTTTTTTTTCTTGTTTAATTAAAGGTAAAGAATTATATTTTTCTGTTTATTGGAAATTCATTTTTATTTGATACAAGTTAGTAAGTAAAAATGTTTGTTTTTTCACACATTTATGTAAAAAAAAAAAAAGAGGATTCTCTATGACGGATAATACTTCACAACTTCTTGCTTCAACAACACAACCAGATGATACAGTTGCACACGTATTTTTAAATACTTCAATCGGTAATCCACCAGCATCGCCTCATCATGATCATCACATATTTAGACCTAAAGATTCAAGAAGAAATTCTCAAACAGGAGATGATAATATAAATAATATTAATCATACGGGTGATTCACAATCCGTAGTACCATTCTATCGACATCCGAAATTTATCTCATTTTTACAAACGTTTACAATGAATTTTGTATTTCCTTTTATAAATGGGGTCATGTTAGGATTTGGTGAAATTTGTGCAAATGAACTTGCTTTTAGAATGGGATGGTTTGGTGTTAGGAACATGCCCCCCTTGATTTCTGGTAGAAGAAATGCTATACCGCTTGGACCTAGAGAAAAATATGGTTCAGGTATCGGACGTAGCGAACGTAGAACTAAAACGACGAAAATTGTTGATGGTCAAGAAATTATTGAAGAATCTAGCGAAATGGTTTATGCTCAAATGGCTCCTGCCGGTCCTATTGTATAATTCATACATACAATCTTGGCATTTTCTTTATTTGTAATGTTTTCTTTTAATACCTCTATACATTGCAAATTCAATTATATACTCATAAATTAGCAAGAGTTTAATTATTAAATTATACCATTGATCTTTCGGTTTAATTATAAGGAAAAAATATATAAAAATATATAATATATATTATTTACTTAGAATTTAAAGACTTGGTCCTGTAAAAAGGGAAAAAGCATCAAATTAAATATAATCATCAAGATTAATATATGTATACACGACAAATAAAATTATTTACCTCTAATTTAGAGATAGTTCTAGCTTTTTTGTAACCTAATGATTCGCAATGTTTTGCCATAGCTGATACCATGGGAGTTGGTCCACATAATAAAATTTTTATATCATCAGCTGGAGGTGGGCAATGCTTTTTAATGACTTCAGGGGTAACAAATCCGGATCCTCCAGCCCAATCTGGCTGCGGCTATTAAAAATAATGAGGGATTAAATATTTTTTAAAATAATTATTTGTATTATTTGTACAAAGAAAAAGATAAATTTCATATTTACTCTATCCAAAGTATAAAATACTGTGAAATTATCGTGTTTGGCTGCAAGATCATCCAATTCATCCTTTAATAGAATATCTTTCTCTGTTTGATTTGCAAAAATTAAACTAACTATCGTTTTGTCTTCAGGATTTTTAGTTATAGCTCGAATAATCTGAAAGAATTTAAAATGAATTAGCTTTGCTATATCTTACTTTTGGTAAAAAAAGTCATCTTGATATATACCTGTAACATTGGTGTAATACCAGTACCACCTGAAGAAGACAAAAAAAAAATAAATGAATTGATGAAATCATAAATGCAAATTTATTATGCTAATAATAATAATTTTACCCGCAATCATTCCAAAAGCTCTAACTAAACCGGGGGAATATATAAATTGTCCCTTGGGTCCTTTAACAGAGATTTTTTGCCCAATTTCGAGATTTTCTCCAAAATATCTAGATATATTTCCACTAGGATATGACTAAATCGAGAGAACATCATTTTTTGATTATATAAATATTTATTTCAAAATGACCACTTTTTTAAAAAAAAAATAAAAATAAATACCTTTATTACTAAATCAAAATGTCCTAAATCATCATCAGAACTAGTTGGTGTATAACTTCTTGAAATAAGTTTACCATTGATTTCAGCTTGAACTGAAATATGCTAATAATTTTAACAATAAATTAATTTCGTTGTTATAATATTAATCAAAGTTGAAACAACTTAAATTACCTGACCAATCGGAAGTCCAAGAACATCATCAGGTTTAGGGAGTCCTATTCGGTATCTTTAAAGAACTTGGTTAATAAAAATTCTTGATAAAATTTTTTTTTTAAAAAATAAAAAAAAAACTTACAATGCTACATCATGGCTAATTTTGATTTTTTCTGTAAGAGGGAATTCTTGCCATTTCTCGGGGTCAAGAACTGAAAGAAAACCAAGTTAATAATTTTTAAAATTTTTTAATATTAATACAGGTTAAAGATACCTTGTTTTTTATTATCAAAATAAAGATATTTGATCCAAGAACCAGCTACAAGAGCGACAATTGCAGGGAAAATATCAGGTAAAAAATAATAAGAGCCACCGAGGGCAAAAACAGAAATTGAAATTTCCAAGATAGCTTTTGAAGACATTGTTATAATATTATCATTTTTAAATTTCGAGATCTATATATAATAAAACCTTTTGATATTCAGAACATTTTATGTAAAAGGAAATTCCGATTGATTTTATTTTTTAAGCTCCATAGAGTGAACTAATCAGATTATTTTTTAACAAAAAAAGTACGATAGGATCTACGAATCGCATAATTTATTCTTTTAAATATTAATTCTTAATTTATTTTTAACTGATAATTACTAAATATAATAATAATATGAATAATATATACGATTCTTTTTATATATTATTATCATTTGGGTTGAGATTGTTGGCCAAAAATTTTTTTGGCCATTTTTTGGCCGGCAAAATTTCTGATTAGATTATAAAATTTTTGGCCATTGGTCAGCCAAAATGGCCAAAAATTCTTTTGACTACCTTAAACTAAACTATTTCTATATTATCATGTCTGGTATCCTAAGTGAAATACCATCATACAATATAATTATATTATATGGTGGTATCCCACTTATCCTAGATTATAGTATCATCATATAATCTAAATACCACTATATAATCTAATTACCATCATATAATCTAAATAATATAATCTAAATACCACCATATAATCTAAATAATATAATCTAGATACCACCATATAATATATATTTTTTCATGTATTTGGTATCTATTTTATACTTTAGATGTTCTTTTAAACCTTTCCTGTTATTTATCAATTATATTACTGTATAGTCTAACTACCACCCACCATTTAACCTAACTACCATCATATTTTTCTTGTTTCTGAATCATTTACATACTAAATTCTATAACGGAATTGTTGATCTTTTATAACTGTTTGGATATCTGGTTTTATGTTGAAGATGCTGACCTTCTACACCTGATTGAGTGTAAGATTTTATATTAAGGTGCTTATCCTTTGCATCTGTTTTCTTGCCTATCAAATACAAAAAAAATATCATGTCAGGTAGTACAGTAGATTTGCGATTAATTTCAACTGACATTATTCTATAATTCTAGCTGATCTTTAAAGCATATAATTCAAGAATCTAGCTTGGCATTATGATAGCATCATAGCAGTATCATGGAACTGTTATGAAACTGGCAGGATGACAAATCATATTAGATGGCTTATATAATATCACTGACTAAGTTTAATTCTACTTTCATCTATCTATTTGTCACCAAGAATAAGACCGAAGGTATTATGCTTCTGAGGTTTTCGAGATATATTTGCAGGATGTTGTAAGCTCTTTTAGGCCTAACATACTTAATTTCTAAGGCATGTAATAATGTATAAGATACATATGGTACCTGTATATTATAAAAATGCAATTTTATAATTACCACCAAATGCAAAAATATGATCTGTCCCAGTTGCATTATAATGTTATCTAGCTATGAGTAAATTATTATCTAATTATAAATAAATTGTTATCTAGTTACTTGTTTTCATGCTCTGTGATTGTTTTATTGCTTTATTGATATCCACTTGTTTTATTATTCTATAGTCTTTTTATTGCTTTGTAGATATTTGCTTGATTTATTACTCTATCCTCTTTTTATTACCTTTTAACTATCTGCTTATTTTCATTACCCTATAGCCTTTTTGTGGTCAAGATGCTAGGCTGATATTGATTGCAAAAAATCATGCTATGATCGGATGATACAGTAAATTTGTGGATCAGATTTTGGCTGATACTATACTATATTTTTGACTTAATCTTTAGGGCAGAATATCTTAGCTTTCTGTAATTGGATTCGTACGATTTTGAGCTCGTTTGAATGAAGTTATTGAGAGTTTTCCAATAATGCTAAGACTGCATGAATCAGATATCTGGATGCTAAATTATTGCATCCCAAATATTTAGAAAAAATATAGAATAATATTGGCTGAAGTTAAGTGAAATTTTCTGCGTCTTACTGCATTAATCACGTGTTTCAATTTCTCACCAGTTCTAGGCACTTCACTAACACTTTCAAGTAACTTTTAAATAACTTTTGAGTAACTTTTGAGAGCCTGGTTTGGTAGTTAGTTGGTTAGAGAATCAGAAGTGCGATATAGCCAGCCCATTTAGTTGACAGGATGAGACACATGTAAAGTGCTGAGTTTGTAATCCATCTATTTGCCAAATATTTTGCAATCTATTTGCCATCTCTTGATTGCTAGGTATGACACATGCAAAGTTTCAGTGTTATGCCATTCTTGTAATCCCACCTTTTATAGCTTGTTTGATTGCCGAGGATGAGACACAAAATGCCAAATTGGTTCAGACTTTACAGCTTTCATACCTTTTTTTCGTGTATTCTCCTAAATTTTTTTGCCTTTCTGATCTCTTTCTTGTCTATTGCCGGTAGTATCTATAACATAATTTTCTATTTATTTCCTATATATTATTCTACTCATAGATACTACCAAATTTATACCCTAGTTTTTGCCAAGCCTTCCTTAAATTCTTTTTCGTATTATTGCTATTTTTGGGTATCCCTATGTATGATTACTTTGGGTTATTATTACATTGATTACTTTTGGGTACTATTACTGACCTGCTTTTTATGGCCTATTTGATTGCTGAAGGATGAGACACGAAGTGCTGAATTTGTGCTCATTCTTGCAATTCTGCCTTGTATGACTTTTATGATTACTAAGAATAAGGCACAAAATGCTGAGTTGGTGATCCAAATATACAATCCTGCCTTTTGTGACCCTTTGAATTGCTGAGGATGAAGTTCAAAGTGTCAAATTAGTTCAGGCTATATTGATTTCATACCTTTTTTTGTGTATTCTCCTGAACTTTTCTGCCTTCCTGATCTCTTTTTTACTTATTACATGGTGATCCAGATATGCTAAACTTATTCTTTTTTTATATATATAATTCTGCGTATCTGAGTCACTAAAATTTCACATATTTTTAACTTCTAGACCTATTCCTATATAGTTATTACTTTAGGATATCTTTGCATCAATTTCTTTGAATTATTTTATATATTTATTGCATATTTATGTCAGTCATCTGATTAGAGACCAGATGGTTTATACTTTTTTATTTCGTTTTTAAGCCATACATATTACATTTTTTATTTTGAACTTTGCAAATTTCTCTGTTATTTTATACTGTTTTCTTGTATATACAACTATGTTTGCACAAAAAAATTCCAGGCTGATTCTACTTGTTTGTTCTGAACTACTTAAATTAATTTTTAGTAATCTCAAGATTGAAGATATACTATATTCCTGTCTTACTATAAATCATCAATAGAATTTTGAAGCATTTTGAGTTATTTTAAAGTAAAAAAAAAGTGAACTTCGTAAAGATCTTAATTTTATCAAATATCAGTTAGACTGTAATGAATAAGAAATAACCTGTATTCATACAGTTCTTTATACTCTGTATTATGATTAGATTACAACAGGAGAAGAAATTGCAAATGTTTATGCAATAATCAAATCCCATATAAATAATCTTACAAGTATTCTTTCCTGTCTTATTAAGTCTTCTGTTTTACGAAATAAATTTTATGTATAATACCAAAATCTTTATAAACAAACGAAAAAATTATTAAAAGATATTGATCTACTTGATGATATCAATAATACATAAAAAGAGCAAATATATAAACAAGATTATTGAGCTGTACTCTTAGCCAAAATTGCTACTTCCTGCTAAGAATACTGGTGATATTTATTTTTTACTTATACAATAGTAGTAGCCAAGTTTAATTTTACTTTCGAACTTGTATTTGGATTTGCATATATCCAGATCAATTATTCTGACTAAACTAGTCTAGAGCTAGCGATCATTACTGCAAATTTCTGTGTGATATTCTATTGCACCTATAAAATGTAAGACAAAAATTGACACTAAAGCTTTGACATATGCCCAAAAGCATAAAGGAAGATGCTTAGCTAAAGTTAGTCCTAATACATATTTATGGGCATGTAAGAAAAATCATCAATAGGAGGCGTCATATAAAAATATGAAACAATAGCAATATGCGTACGCTTTATCAATGAAATAATAGGTAACAATTGTCTTTTTGATGTGGGTCAAGGATTCAGATAAAAGGAAAAAAGAGATTAATGAATATTTTCAGAAAAAGGCAAAAAACTGGCTTATAAAATATATCAAAAGCCTTCTATAAACTTTTTAGGTATTTTGAGAATTCGCTTGAAACTACCTAACTATATAGTTAAGTATTCTTAACTGAAATTGCCACATCTCCATTAGAAAACTTAGTCATAAGGTGTTTCATATAATATTATTTATATTTTTTTTCGTGTAATAATACCGGTTAACTTCAATTTTTATCTTCAAACTTCTGGCCTAAGACGATCACACATCCCGATCTCAGATATTCCTGAAGATGATTTGTGATAATTATTAGTATTTTTCACATATAATAATTTGGCAAAACCGTTAACTAGTTAATGATTAACTGAAAAATCTATATATTTTAAAGATAAGCTTTATTAGTATAATAGCTAAATTGCGTGACTAGGTTTTCTAATACATAGGCTTCAAACCTAATAAAATTTGTTTCCTGATCATAGAAGATGATAGACAGGTATTTCATAAAATAATAGCAGAACAGAAGGGAATTACAAATGTTATAATAGATAACTATCAATTTTTACAACAATATAGGCATAATGGTAAGGAAGGTGAATTTATTTATATTGGATGGTTATTAATATATATGGTAGTTCACGCTAAAAGATCTTAATAAATCCACCCAAAGATTTATCAGAAAAGGTATTAGCTCACATTGAAAAAAGATTTGAAGAAGTCTCACTTGCATCAGTACAGTCAAACCTTGATATAGCGAACCCTTGATATAGTGAATTTTTAAATCAAATATATTAAAATTACCTTTACTATAGTGAACTAGCCAATTAAATTCTTTAAAAAATTCGTTATAAGCTTATAACGAAGTTGATATCCAGATCCTAGAATTCGTTATATCAAGAGTTCACTGTACTTATACAGTAGTTGATTAGGTATTGAGATAATAAATATCTAGCATATTTATATATTTTTCATGTATGAAATAATGATTATTTTTTAAATTCATACCCCTATTTTTTTCCTAACTACGACCCATATAATTGTAAAAAGTAGTAAGGTAAATATGGTATATGTTATCATTAGTGATATTAAGGAACTTATAATGATAGGGATAGCTGATACTAGAGGCATTACTTGGGCTAGTAGTACTACATCTGCATCACCTGATTGCTTTGCAATCCCTTCTCTCAAAAAATACTTTTCAGAATGTGCTGGTTGACTATAAACGGATTGATTAGATAAGGTATCTGTCTGACTTCTCAAAATTATCTCATTTGAGGGTAATATCTCTTGCAAAGCCTCTAATATATTTTCTCTAGCAAAAGTTTTATTAAGTTTCATAACTTTATCTTCAAGACTACGCTTTTAGACGAGAGATCTTAAATCGTCACTGACCCAACCTGGTAGCTTTTGTGATAAATCATTCATAGGTGAAGGCGGGAGATTAGAGAGATCTACTATTTCATTATTTTTTTTTGAAATTATCTCTCGGAGGTAGGAATTTTTATCTATTAACTTTAATTATCCTGAAGACAGAATATCAATTTTCCATTTGTATATGCTATCTGATGACTCTTTCCCTTTTTACATACATTCTATTTTATGTTTTTTTGAATTAAAGTCCTTATTTGATCACTTCAATTCAAGCTTAAGAGAATTATGATATGTAAGCTCTAGATCTATGTCATCTAACTTACTTTTTAATTCACATATTTTAGTTTCAAGAGAAAGAATCTGAATCTTATTAGCAAATGAAGCTTTCTGGACCAAAGTTGCCTTTCTTTTTAATGTTTTAATATTTGATTTAAGCGATTGGATTTCAGTAGTATATTTAGCTTCAAGCTTACATTGACTTTTGAAATGAGACTTCCATTTAGAAATAAGTTGGGATCTAACCTTAATACTGGATACAATTAATTGGGTAGCTTTATTTTTCACGTCAACATAGTTTTGCTGAAACTCCTTTTCTCACTCGTTATACTTATCTACCAGCTTCTTACTAAGATCATTAATCTCAGAGTTAAATTCAGTAATAGATCTTATTTTTTTTGAGCTATTGCTCATATGCACTACCCAGCTGATGACCAGATTTTTTATAAGAACCACTCTCTCTATCTTTTATATCATTCAATATATGCATATTGGACATAATATTAGTATGGTTATACAATAAGCAACAAAAGAAATGCAAGTAAAGTTGCTTGCCTTTAAAAGCTTATAACTCACCAACTACGAATGCTAAAAACATGGTTTTGTATTTTTTTAAACCCTAAAACCTAGCTAATATTCAGTAAAAATTTGAAGTATGATTATAAAGACCAATTTTGTGCAATTTAACAATATACATCAAAATTTCTTCTTACTTAATGAAATTTAAGTATAAAAAATTTTTTTCAGTAGGCTGACTACCCCAAAACTGATACTAAATTCCGATTTTCCTCAGTACCACAATTCTAACAAGCTAAAATTCATCAAAATTAGATCAGTAGATCTCGATCTACAAGATCATTTTGTACTATATATAATTTTTTTTTTACGATATAGCACTGCCAATAACTTTATTAAATTTATACAAATTACAAAAGAGTAAATCTTAAAAATCTATATATAAGTACTAGCTATTCCACATGATTAAAGCTCCGCATGAGCCGGCTCGAGCCGGCTCATATGGCTTACATTATTAACAAAAATCCGAAAAAAAATTTCGGAGTAATTGAAAAGTTCCGGAAAGCAATTTCCTTCAAGAGAATCGTCTCCGAAATAGTTTCCTTCAAGAGAAACGTCTCCAAATCGATTCTCTTGAAGCGAAAATGCTTCCGGAACGTTTTTCTTTAAGAATTACGCTCCCGGAGTATTTTTTCTTTAAGAATTATACTTCCGGAGCATTTTTTTTTAGGAAATTCGCTTCCGGAGCGTTTTTCTTTAAGAAATACGCTACTAAAGCGTTTTTTTTTAAGAATTACGCTCCCGGAACGTTTTCTTTAGAATTACGCTCTGGAGTATTTTTTTTTTAAGAAATTCGCTTCCGGAGCATTTTTCTTTAGAATTACGCTCCGGAGTGTTTTTTTTTTAGAAAATTTGCTTCCGGAGCGTTTTTCTTTAAGAAATACGCTACCGAAGCATTTTTCTTTAAAAAATACGCTACCGAAGCATTTTTCTATAAGAACTACACTTCTGGAACATTTTTCTATAAGAACTACGCTTCCGGAACGTTTTCTTTAAGAACTACGCTTCCGGAATGTTTTTCTATAAGAACTACGCTTCCGGAACGTTTTTCTTTAAGAATTTCGCTTCCGAAACGTTTTCTTTTAAGAAATCCACTTCCGGAGCATTAATAATATGAATTGACTTATAGTTGATGCAGATTACAACATTTATATTTATTTAGTTTATTTAATAAATCGAATTTTATTATTTGCAAAACAATAATTAAAAAATTCTTAAAAATAATAAAAGTATATATAAATAATATATAATAAAAATGAATACATAATAAATCTCTATAATTAATCTAAGTATTATTTTTAAAAAAAATAATTCTTTCTTTTTAA
>CAMKVN010000597.1:0-26591 GCA_946474995.1 Funneliformis geosporum
TGCAATTATCTGAAAAAGGAGAATTGGTAATTAGTGATTATCCTAATTTAGAAGAAATTAGAGCAATTGGTTCAGAAAATATCAATAACATTACTAAAGTAACCGTTGCTAATTGTTCTAAATTAAAAGAAATAGATATTACTAATTTTGTAGATAATGAAAGATTAGAAATTACTAATTGTTCTGATTTAGAGAAGCTTTATTGCGGAAATAACAAATTATCAGCAATAAAAGGATTAAGTGAATGTTTAAAATTAACTGAATTAAAGTGTTGAAAGAATCAATTATCTAATTTAGATCTAACTAATTGTGGAAAACTGAATGATTTAGAATGCAACGAAAATCAACTCACTCAACTAACTTTACCTAAGTTAGATAATTTACAGAAATTAATTTGCTATAATAATAATCTAACTAATTTAAAGTTCGTTCAGCAGTCAACTAAATTAGAAATACTTAGTATCGGTGACAATAATATCACTACTGGTTTAGAATATTTACCAGTTAGTTTAAAAGAATTTTGGTGTGAACAAAGAGGAGAAATATGGAATGAATTAGCCCTTTATGGAAAAAATCTCAGAGCTTGACAACAAACTAATCCAGAGTTAATGGATGATAATTTATCTTTAGTCAATTTAACTCTTACTGAGCAAAATATTACTCCTTTAGCAGTAACTGCTACTCCCGAAGATTTATTAGAATTATTAGAAAAGTTTCAGGAAGCAAAACCAATAATTAACTATACACTTCCGGTTAACTTTAGTTATTCTGAATTCACTCTCCGCGATAACTGTCTTTTAGTCTGAGAAAAAGCAGATTCTGAAACAACCACTAGTTTGCCCATTCGTCTTTATAATTTCTCTACTGAGCAAGTAGAAACAACCCAAGGCAGAAACGATATTCCTCATTACTTAGCTCTTTCTTATGTCTGAGGAACTGAGTGAGAAAACCAACCCCGAACTTATGGTCAATCTTATCAAACTGATTTAACTAAATTAGGTCGTAAAGCTTTAAATAAAGCGATTAAAGTTTGAGAATTAATCAACAAAGATAATAAAACTCAACTTAATCACATTTGAATTGATAACTTCTGCATTGACCAAAAAAATAAAAAAGAAAAAGGTCAAGAGGTTGCTAATCAAAAGCAATATTATAATAACGCCACGGCTACTTTAATTGCCAATGATGGTAAGATTGGAAAAAGGAATCAACAAACTGATTTAGAATGAGCTGAACATATTATCAAACAAATAGCAATTTCTCCTTGATTTACTCGTTCTTGAACTTTCCAAGAAGGATTATTATCTAAACAAACTATCTTTATGTTTGATGATTATTTAGTAGATGGTAGGATTTTAGCTAAGATCTGAGTAGGAATTCAAGATAGTGTGGTTTTAAACCACACTACTATTTTCAGTACTCCCTTAGGTTGAAGTTATGGTGCTAACCAAACAGACTCAATTAAGTTAAGTTTAAGTCAAGCCTTAGATGCGGTTAAACATCGCCAACAAACTGTACCCTTAGATGGCCTGTATTCTATTTTAGGATTACTGCCTTATGGAGAACAAGCTACGGTTAGTTATGAAAACAATACTCTGCAACAAGCTTTACAAGAATTAATGGATTTAGCTATTAAAGAAAATCCTTCTGAAGCTATATCTTGATTCGGAGAAAGACGGAATGATGAGTTATGAAAAATACCTCCGATAAATAAAGATGGTTCGACTAAGATAGAAGGATTTGTTAATATCACTGCTCAACCGGAAACTCTGCAAATGACTAAACAAGGAATATTATTGGTTGGTTGAGTTGATAATAATGTTAATGAAGAATATATTACAATATTCCCTAATTCGGGACAAATAGTAAGTGATGAAAGCTTTGAAATCTTAGTACCTAAGTCAGAATATTCTAATTTACCAATTAAGGTAACAGAAAGTGTTTATTCTGCTACTATAAACAGAAAAATATTTATCGATATGATTAATAAACAAGTAATTGAAGGGGAAGAAGAAATTGCAGAATATCAAGTTAAAATAGAAATTCCTTCTAAACAAAATTAATTTTTACTATCTTACTATGTCTAGTTAACTATACGCTTTTATTTCTCTTATATTCCTCTAAGGCTTTTTCTAAAATTTCAATTTGTTTGCAGTTTTCTTTAAAAGCTAATTGCCGTAAGTTTTGGTAAAATTCAGGGTAGCAAGTAAAACCAATTTTTTTCGTGCGTCCAGTAAAACGCTTATCTTGGGGAGCTAATTCCGGAGCAGAAATATTTTGGCTGGCTTCTTGGGGAGCTTCTCCCAGTGATTTTAAGTCTTTTTTTTGTTCTTCATTCAAAGGATAATTACTAATAAATATTTCTTGAGCTCCACTAACTCTTTTATCACCTTGGCAATTGATAAATCTTTGGGCTTTTTTAGTAAATTGTGGGTAATCTTGGTATAAATCCTTAATAAAGTCAGTAGCATGATTAGTTAATAACCATTTCGCTCCTTGTTTTTCTACTTTTTTTAAGAAACTAAATAACTCTTTTTGGTTTTCCCGCGTAAACTTATTAGCGGTGTAAGAAGTGAAGCCATTGCCATTTTCGCTATCATAGGGTGGATCCACAAATAAGAAATCATTTTCTTTAATTAAGGGCAATAATTGTTGATAGTTTTGGTCTAAAATTTGAACTTCATTCTTGTTTAAGTATTCACTAATGGCTAAAATATTTTCTTTATCAAATAATTTTACTTTCTCTTTTTGTCCTCAAGGAACATTAAACTCTCCTTGGCCGTTTACTCGGTATAGGCCATTATAACCAGTTTTGTTTAAATAGATAAAGCGGGCAGTGATTTCTAGGCTAGTTAAGTCCTTCGGTACTTGTTTTTTTAATTGCTGGTAGAACTCTTGGCTGTGTTTTTTTTCGTATTCAGTTAATAATTTAATTAGTTCTTGGGGATTTTCTTTAATTACTCGGTAAGAAATAATAAGTTCTTGATTAATGTCGTTGATTATTAACTTGCTAGGTTTAATACTTAAAAAAACTGCTCCACCACCAACAAATGGTTCAATTAAGCAGTTGTAATTACTAGGGGTCAGCAAATTAATAATTTCTAAAAATTGAGTTTTGCCTCCGGCTCATTTGACAAAGGGCTTTAATTGAGTGATTGTTAGTTCTTTACTCATCCTCCAAATTTTCCCAAGCTTCAGCTTCTTTTTCTCGTTCTTTATCCTTGGCCGCTAGTTCATAGCCTTTTTTTCATTCTGCTTCTTTTTTTAGTAAATAACTGTGCATCAAAATAATTATTTCATCTTCGCTGATTTCTTCTTTTTCTACTCGGTATTTTAATTCTTGCAAGAATTCTTGCTTATTTACTTGTCTTAATAATTCTGTCATAATGTATTATTTTATATCTAGTATGCTATGTCTAGTTGTCTAGTAATGTTTTATTTGTTCTGCTGAATTAATTTTATTGTTTTCAGCCTCAATAATATATTATTTCTTTCATACTTTTATTTATATATTATATTTTACTAGATTACTAACTTACTATACAACTATACCTAGTTAACTATATTTAATTTTTAGTAAGCACTTGAATTTGAGCGATTAATTGCTGATGGAGTTCGAGGGTGTTGTTTTGTTCTTTATTAAATAAATTTGCCCGTTGAATTTGGAGATCACTCGAAAGTAGTTTTAGTAAACTTTCTTTTTCACTTTGAACTTGAATCAATTGTTTTTCTAGTCTTTGTTTATCATTTTTTAAGTTTATAATAATTTGTTCTTGTTCTCTTTTTTCTTGCTCTAATTGCTTAACTTTTTCCTGTAAAAGTTTGTTTTCAGCTGTTAAGAGTTCTTGCTGGGAATTTCTTGTTTTATTCTCGATAAAAATATTAGTTTCTTGCTGAATGTTAAGAAAAATGTGCCAGTGATTTTTTATTACGGGAACATTTATTAATTCTTGGGGTTGGTTTTCAATAGGTTTTGGTGGTTTTTTTGGTATCTTTCCAGTTAATCACTTATCCCTAATAACTTTTTCTCTAGGATTTGGGCTATTTTTTCAGTATAAAGCGGTAGTGCGAATACTAGAATGACCGAGAACTTTCTGCAAGACTGGTAAAGGCATTCCGGAATTAGTTTGATAAGTAGCAAAACACCTTCTTAAAGTATGGGGGGTTAGTTCAATATTTGCTGAAATATTGAGTTGCTTTTTAGTTTTTTGTAAGAAATGAGCAAAAGAGAAGCGGTTAGTTGGCTGAGGTTTTCAGTGATTTTGCTTTAATTTACTTATTACAGATGGATCAACAAAAACAGATCTTTTTTTGTGTTGTTTTCCTTGAATTAAGTAAAGGTTTTTGTTCTTTTTTAAGTTTAAATCGAAATTTACTGCTTCACTTACTCGTAAACCGGCTTCTTTTCCTAGTAAGAATAAGCCATAATAAGCAGGTTTTCCTCTTTCTTGGATAAAGTTGGTTACTTGATTAAGAAGTTGAGGAGGTGGGAGCATGTGCTTTTGTTTATTTTAAACTTTTGCTTTTCTTTTATTTCATTCTTTTAAAAAGATTTCTTTATTTTCTTTAACAATTCTTTCCGTTTCGTTTTGTTCTTTTTCCGAAACTTGACCTTTAATTTTCTTAACGTTTATTTTATCTTTGGACTTGGTATCGGTTGGTTCTAATCAAAATTCTATTTCTCCCCGAGAAGTTTCAACATGAATGTGAGCAGGTTTATTTTTAGTTAGATCGTTAACTTTGAAATAGCACCAATAACCCTTTATTTTCCACGTCGGCATAAATTATTCACAAGGAGCATTAAAGCCATAAGTAAAAGCCTCAATGCCTAACACTTCGTCAATCTCAGGAAAATAAATGTTCTTTCCTCTTTTTATTTCGTAGTTTCTTAATTTTTCAGTGCTAACTCCTTTTACTCCCCATTTAGCAAATCAGTCAATGGGAATACTTAACTCGCGACCATCACTTAATTGTGCGGTTAATTTTTCTAAATGAACAGCTAAATTAAGTATTTTGACTTCGTTTTGGCTAGAAATTTCCCTTTCTTTGGTGGTTATTGGTTGCTTCTTTGTTTCTTTATTTAAGTTAACTCGCATGATATTTGGACTTCCTATTATGTTCTAATTTTACAACCTTAGTTATTTATTACAACTAATAAAGAAATACCAAAGAAAAACACCATATTCCTTTCTAAGACCCTTTTTTATAAAGGATTATTTACTTCCAATAATTCCTTTCTTGCTTTTTCCAAGATTTATTTATACTGACACTCTTTACACCTATCTACAACTGATAGTCATTCGGACTTTTTAGTAGTTTGTTTACAAATACAGCATATTCGGTTCTCTCGATTTTTTTCTTGTTGTTCTTGTCAATTATTTTTCTTACTCATTTAGGTTTTTTTCTGCTTCTTTTTTTACTTTCTGTTCCTCTAATCATTTAGTAGCACACTTATTATCTTTGCAATAATAGAGACTTTTAAATTTGCCGGTGCTGGGGTTAGAACAATAACTGCAAGAAATTATCACTTCTTCCTTGACAATTTTAGGTTTCCAATGATTAGGTCTTTTCATTACTATTTTTTAACCCTGTGGGATTAATTTAGATAAAAGCAATAACAATCCTCCTAGTAGAATAATCCTTCAAATTCACTTAGTTAGACCACGGAGGAACATAGTGGCGATCATTCCCGCGAGGAAACTAGCGGCAATTATTCTGATTAGATTACTGGGGGATATTTCCATAGCTTATCGCTTAAATTTTTCTACTCAGTTAATTTTATATTCCCGACCCTTTTCTACTTTTATTCCTGACCTTTCAGTCAAATTTTTTGTTTCTTTGAGGAGAATTAAGGGGTTTTCTCTCTCTATTTCCATTTTATTTCTCTCATAATAGTCCCTTAGGTGAGGAATAAATATTTTAGTGATTAAAAGAAACTTTCTAGTTTGTAAAAAATGTGTAAAATTGAAATATAGACTAAATATTTCCATAGTAAGAAATTAAAGTTCTATATTATGTAAACAAAAAATAGAAAATAATTGCCTATGGTCAAAATGAAAGAGATTTTTAACTAGCATAACTTTTTAAATCAATCACTCCTAGTTAAATGTAATTTGCTACAAAGTGGAGTGGTGATTGTAAACAAATAAATCAAAAAAAACACATAAAAATATGGTAAATGCCCAAGGATGGTTGGATAAAATTTATTCACAAAAAAACAGAGGAAAAGTAACTAAATTAGTTATTAAACAGAAAAACTTAGAAGGTTGTCTCGACCTAACAGAGTTTGTGAATTTAACTGAACTCGATTGTTCCGATAACAAGTTTACTGAATTAGATTTAACTGGTTTAACTCAATTAAAAAAAATTAAATGTAACAATAATTTACTAACTAATTTTGATTATTCTTCTTTAATTACTGAAGTATTAAATTATTTAGATATCAGTGATAATAACCTTGATGAGCAAGGCTTGTCAGTCTTTGACAATTTTATCAATTTAGAAACTTTATACATAGGAACTAGTGATAAGGCAAAAATTGATCAAGGTCTTTACAATCGCTTTGCTGGTAGTTTAGAATCTTTAAAGAACTGCACTAAATTGGAAAATTTAGGTCTTTCTAATACTGATATAGACAATGGGTTGGAGTATTTGCCAAAGAGTTTAAGATATATACGTTGTTCTACTGATCAAAGACTTTTCAACAAAGTAAGTAAAATATTTGAACGGTTGAATGCCTTTCCTGAATGGGCAAAAAGAGACTTTAATGGTCAACAATTTAAAGCATGAATAGATGAAGACGGTTTACAATTAACTGATTATGATTTTGCAACTTATTTAAGGTGAAAAGGTTATCATCCTCAATCATCCTTAAATCTTTCCGAATTAAAGGAAGAATATAATAAAAAAAGTGTTCAAAAATGATTAGATCAGAATTATCAAAAATGAGGAACACAAGAATTGTATCTGAACGAAAAAGACTTAGAAGGAGAGCTATATTTATCAGATTTTACAAGTCTAGAAAGAGTCTACCTTTCCCATTGCATAGATGAAAGTAAGATAAAAATAAAAAACCAAAATAAGCAAACAAAAAAAGAAGTTAAAGTTACCAAACTAGTCTATGCTGAGAATGCACAAGAATATCTAGACAAAAATTTTCCTCTAGCAGAAAGGCGATATATTAAAGAGTTAGACCTTCGTAATCTAGATTTAGCGGGAAATCTAGATTTAGGAAACGCTACTTATGAATATTTAAATGTGTATGTCGATGGCAATCCGCGGTTAGGGATAATAAAAGGTAAACATGGAAACGCTACAATTAACGTAAAAGAAAAAGCCCAAGATTGATTAAATAGAAAGTATCCTAATAAAGAGAAAGTAAGAGAAGTTGAACCAGAATCAGGAGTTAAAAGAGGTGTGAGAATCAAAAAAATAATCTTTGGAGAACTGATTATTGATGATTTCCCTAAATTAGAGGAAATAAGCATAAATGAAGAAAAATTAACTCAACTTCAAATCAGCAACTGTCCTCAGTTAACTGAATTAACTTGCTACAAAAATAATCAACTTACTGAATTAACTATTAAAAATTGCCCTAATTTACTGAAGATAACCGCTTTTAAAAATCAACTTACTGAATTAACTATTAAAAATTGCCCTAATTTACAAAGATTAGATGTTTTTCATAATCGATTGCCCAGTTTGGATTTAAGTAATGTTAGGCAATTAGAATATTTAGATATTGGGGACAATACCTTTCCTTCCCAAGATTTATCTTTGGTCAGTCATTTAGTAAATTTAGAAGAACTTGAATTGCAAGATAGTAACTTCACTAGTTCTTTGGTGCCTTTACAAAACTTGACTAGATTAGAAAGATTAAATATTTCCAATACTGACATTAATAGTGATTTAGAGGACGTACCAAAAAACATCGATACAATTTGTTGTTCCTGTTATGGAAAAGAGAAATTTAAAGTAAAAGAACTTGAAGAACAGTTAAAATCAAGTCCTTTTTTTGATTCAGGTACTAGAAATTGAAAAGATATTTGTCCTAATTTTAATCTCGAATTAAAAGAATTATGAAAACAGCATAAATTTACTTATGAATCGGTTAAGAAATGAATCGACATCGGTTTACAACCTAATGATTATGATTTAGCCAATCACTTAAAAGAACAGGGTCATGATGCTGAACGAGACTTAGATTTGGTAAGTTTAAGAGCAGAATATGAAAAAAATCCTGAGTGAAAGAACATTATTGAAAGTAGCAGTTACCAAGAATACTGAAAAAACCAAGGATTTAGTTATAATGAAACTAAGCAATGAATAGAGATTGGCTCATATTCATACTGTGATGAAGCCAAAGAATGAAAAACTCAAGATTTCACTTTCGAAGAAACTAAGCAATGAATAACAGCGGGTTTTAGTTTTAATGAACATAAAAATGCTCAGGAGTGAAAAGGTCTTAATTTCACTCCTGAGCAAACCAAAGAATGGCTAGAAGTAGGTTTGAAAAAAGGAGATAGCGAGTTTACTGATTATCTAAGAAAAGAAAATTTTACTCCGGAACAATATGCTGTGCAAAACAAAAATGCTCAGGAGTGAGTGGATTATTTTTATCCTCAAGAGAAAAGAGCAGAAATAACTGAATTGGATATTACTGATAGAGATTTAGAAGGTTCCTTAGATTTGAGAGATTTCACTAATTTAGAAATATTAAATTGCAGTAATAATAAACTAGTAAATTTGGATATAAGTAATCTAACTAAACTCAAAGAAATCGATTGTTCTAGCAATAAACTTGTTAATTTAGTAACTAATGGTCTAGATAACTTAGAAAATCTAAACTGTTCCGAAAATTGTCTAACTGATATTCAATTATTATTATCTAATCTGCATTTTGAGAAACTAAAGACATTAGAATTATCTAACAACAGCTTTTCACAAAGTGATTTATCTCCTTTTAGTAAATTTGTTAACTTAGAAAATTTATACCTAAGTACAACTAATGAAGAAAAAATTAAACAAGGTGACTACAATGAATTCTGCGGTAGTTTAGAACCATTGAAAGATTTAACCAAACTAAGAATATTAGATATTAGTAATACTGATATAGATAGCGGAGTTGAATATTTACTAGAAAATTTAGAGAAAGTTATTTATGATGGGGGAAAAAATCCTGAAGCAAAAGTAAACAAAATTAAAGAGGATTTAGACTCCTACAATACTAAAAAATGATTAGATGATAACTATCCTTATGCAGAAAGGGAAGATATAAAGGAGTTGAAAATTATTCGAAAAGAGTTAAAAGGGGTATTAGATTTATCAGATTTTGTTAATTTAGAGGAATTGAATTGTCATAAAAACGAATTGACCGGTTTAAATATAAGTAATTGTTCAGAGTTAACATTATTAGATTGTTCTAGTAATCAATTAACCAAGCTAGATTTAAATAAAAACACGCAACTTGTTGACCTTGATTGCTCTGATAACGAATTAAACAAGTTAGATTTGAGTGGTTTAAATATTACTAAACTTAACTGTCAAAACAATAGTCTGACAAAATTTAATTTTTTAATTCTTAATCCTGAAATAGTGGAAAGATTAGACTGCTCAAATAATGATTTCTCAGAACAAGATTTATCATCCTTTACATCCTTTACTAATTTAAAATACTTAGCAATTGGAACAAATGCTGAAGAAAGAATTGAGGAAGGCATTTACAATCGTTTTATGGGTAGTTTAGAATCTTTAAAGAACTGCACTAAATTAGAGAAATTATACATTAATAACACTGATATAAACTTTGGTTTAGAATACTTACCTAATAGTGTGGAAAAACTTAATTGCTTTAGCGAAGAAAGGAAAAAAAGCCAAGTAAAACAAATAGAAGAGTTATTAAAGGACTCAAGTAACTTTACTCTGCGTGACAAAGCATATGTAAAAAAATATTCTGATGTTCAAACGTGATTTGATAAAAGATATTCTGATAAGCAAGAAATAGAAGTAATTAATCTTTCTGATTTGAAAACTATTGACTATCTAGAAAGTGAATTAGTTATTGCTGATTTTCCCAAGTTAAAGGAAATAAAAAACAGCGGTGATGTTTGCAAAATAAACAAAGTAACTGTTAAAAATTGTCCTCGATTAGAAGATTTAGAGATTAACCGTTTTAAAGATAATAAAGAATTAAATATCGATGATTGCTCAAGTTTAAAGGGAATTAATTGCTCTAGTAACCAGTTAGTGCAGTTAAATGTTCAATATCTCCCTAATTTAGAGAAACTTAATTGCTCCGGTAATCTTCTCACTAATTTAGATATTTCTCAAAACTTATTACTAAAAAAGTTAAATATTAGTAATAATGACTTTTCTGAACAAGATTTAAATTTTTTATCTCATTTAGTCAATTTAGAAGAACTTCATTTAGAAAATAGTGATGAAGAAAAATTTAAACAAAATATTTACAATAGATTCCACGTTTCTTTAAAATATTTGAAGAATTTAGATAAGTTAAAGATTTTAAATATTAGCAATACTGATATCAACGATGGTCAAGAATATTTGTCTGATAGTGTAGAAAAAGTTTATTGTAGTGATAATTTACGGGATGAATCTAATTGTAAAGCTATTGCTGAAAAACTGAAAGACTGTTATAACAAAAGCTCAAAATACTACAGTTATCAGGATTGGATAAAAGTTGGTCAAGTATGATTAGATAAAAATTATCCGATAAATGATACCTGTCGAAACAAGAATGACAAAGAAAATTATGGTAAAAGGAGGGAAGAGATAACTAAACTGAATATTGATAAAAAAAACCTAGAAGGTTCTTTAATTTTAGAAGGTTTCACTAGTTTAGAAAGTTTTTCTTGTTTTAACAATAAGTTAACGGAACTAGATGTTAGTAATTGTTTAAATTTAAAAGAATTTAACTGCTGCAAAAACCAGTTAACTAGTTTGGATATAAGCAAAAATTCTCATTTAGTTAAATTTGCTTGTTCTGAAAACCAGTTAACCAATTTAGGTCTTGGCAAAAACAACCAGCTTACTTATCTTTATTGTTGAGGTAATTTACTTAAAGAATTAGATTTTTCTGCTTTAAACTCTGAAGAACTAGAAAGTTTAAATATTTCGAGTAATAATTTTCCTCAACAAGATTTATCTTTTCTGGATAGGTTTACTAACTTGAAATACTTGCAAATTGGAAATTATGAGAGAAAGAAAATAAAAGATAGTATTTATAATCGTTTTTTTGGTAGTTTGGAACTTTTACGAAATTTAACCAAGTTAGAAGAACTAGATATCTCCAACACCGATATTAATCAAGGTATTGAGTATTTGCCTAATAGCATAACAGAAATCTATTATTCTATAAAGGAACGAAAAGGAAGCAAGTTAATAGAGATAGCAGAAGAATTAAGGTGATGAGAAGATATTGACCATGGTTTTACTTCTTTAACTAAGAAAGAATGAGAAGGCAAGGGATTTAGCTATGAGGAAACAAAAAAATGGATTTCAAATTGTAATTTAAAGGCTGATGAAAGTTTATTAGCTAAATATTTGAAAGAAAAGGGAATTATTCCCCAAAAAAGCAGTGTCCAAGATATTGATAAATTTAGAGAAGAATATAAAGCTAAAGAAACAGAGAACCAAAAATTGCAAGAGCAAATTCAAATTAATTCTCATTAAGAAAACAACGTTAATATAATAGTGAGTAAAAATAAAAAAATTTATGGTAAAAAAAAATATATTAATAATTGGTCGTGCTGGTAGTGGTAAATCAGCTTTAGCTAATTTACTAGTCAACAAAAAAGAAAATTTTGAGGAACAAGGAACATTTAAAGAGGAATTCATAGAAAGTGATGGTAGTGTTGTCAAAACAAAGAGTATTCAGATTTCTGATTTTAGGGTTAAGGATGAAAAATACCAAATAATTGATACTGTTGGAATAGGTAGTGGTGCTAAATTAAAGGAGGAAGAAATAGTGCGTGAAATATTTAAGGCATGTTACGAATTTGGTGAAGGTTTACTTCAAGTATTGTTTGTGATCGACAAAAGAGTTACTTTGGAAGAAATAAGGGTTTACAATATAATAAGAAAAAAGATTTTTGATGATAATATCACTAAGTATACGACAATTGTTCGAACTCATTTTGGTAACTTTCGAAGTCAAGAGAAACGAGAAGAGGACGAAAACAAATTAAAAAAAGCGAATATAACCAAAAAAATGGTTGGATCGTGCAGAAATATTATTTATATTGATAATCCTTCATTAAGTTCTGCTGATAATGAAGCAGAAATAAGTGTTTACAATAAGAGAAAGAAAGAATCAAGAGACATAATATTGAGAAATTTAGCAGCTTGTCAAGATTTTTATAAACCAAGTAACTTAAAGTTAATAAATGAGATATTTAGGGACTATGTTGAAGGAGACAAAGGTGAGTTCATGAGGCTTTTGAAAGAAGACATCAAAAGATTGAAAAACGAAAGCTTTATCAGTAAAAAATTAAAAGATTTAATGGTGAAAAAAATAAAGACAACAAAAGAAATGTCAGAGTCATCGCTACGAGCTGCTATTGAAATAAGAAATAATTGTTTACAAATGTAAGGTGAGATTTGCTTGTAATAACAAAAGAAGTATACAGAAAAAATATGAACAACATGAAATCAATACTCCTAATCGGGAGAACTGGGAACGGAAAATCTACACTGGCAAACGTAATTGCTAAAACTGGTGAATTTAAAGAGGGTGAATTTGCAGTTAGTGAAACTAAAAAGATAGCCGAATATACATTTGAACACGAAGGGATGAAATATCGAATAGTTGATACAGTTGGAATTGGCGATACCAAAATGACAATGGATAAAGTATTAAATAGACTGGCACTGATGGGATATTCAGTAAAAGATGGCTTGAGTCAGATATTGTTTGTAACTGATGGTAAGTTAGTGGAAGAACCAAGGTCTACTTATGAGTTGTTAAAGAAAGTAGTTTTTGATGATGAGCTTGCTAATTACACAACTATCGTAAGAACTAATTTTCCTGATTTTAGAAAAGGTAAAAAATGTGAAGAAGAAAGACAGAATATGATTGAAAATAGTGAAAGTATGAAAGAATTAATTGAAGAGTGTAAAAATGAAATAATTTTTGTTGATAATCCACCAATTGATATTGCCAATGATGAAGATTTAGTGTACTTAAATAAAAAAAGAAGAGAAGAATCGAGAGAAAGATTATTAAATCATTTAAAAAATATTTGTCATGATGCTGTTTACAAACCAGAAAATTTAGTTTATTTGAGTGAAAAGCTTAGTAAGCATGTAAATAGGAAAGAAAAGTTAAAAAAAGGGTTGTTTAATTTTTATGATAGGGCGAAAAGTAAATCACTGAGTTTGGATATAACTAATGAAATGAAGAAACTCATTGAAAAGGAAGAACCGGAATTAAAAGAATACATAGGAGAAGGGTTAAAACAATTAGAGGAACAAAAAAAGAACAAGAAAGAAAAACCTGTTAAATGAAGTTGAAAAAAAATACAACTTCAAGAGTCGCAACAAGCTAGAATTGAAGTTTTTCCTAGAGAATAACTAATGCCAAATGTTCAACAGTGACTAGAAAGTCAAGAAGAGTATAATACTAAAGAGAAAAGAGAAAAAATCAAAGAACTAGATATTTCTTGTAATTATTTAGAAGGTAAATTAGATCTGACTGATTTTATTGATTTAGAGAAGTTATATTGCCAAGATAATGAAATAACTGGTTTATTAATAAATAGTTGTGAAAAATTAACTAAAATTGATTGCTCTTATAATCCTCTTGTTGGTAGTTGTGAAACTTTCCGGAATTTGAGAGAATTAAAAATTTTAGATATTAAACACTCCAAAATAAATGGTGGTTTGGAGTGTTTGCCTAATGGTTTAGAAAGATTTTTTTGTACTGGTCAATTACAAAAAGAACTAGAGGATTACGAGGAAGGTATTGTAGGTTGAAGAGAATTTTATAGTCAGTCTCAGAAATGAATTGACAAGAATTATCCTAAGGAAGAAAGAGGAAAATTTGTTGAGTTAAATGTCAAAAATAAAGAATTAAAAAAAGGTTTAAGATTAATAGGATTTGTTAAATTAGAAAGATTAAATTGTTCTGAGAATCATATAACTAAATTAGATTTGAGTGATTGTCCAAATCTAAAGTTTCTAGATTTTAATAACTGTCCGTTAGAAGGTAGTTTAAAATTTTTAAAAAGTCTAAAAAACTTGGAGGAATTAAATATCACTAATACTAATCTCAGTGAGGGTTTGGAACATTTACCAATAGGTTTTAAGAAACTTTATTGTAACTCTGATCGTCAGTATAAATCAACCAAACTTATGGGTGAATTAGAGAAAGGCAAATGTCTAGTAACAAAAGCAAATGATGATAAATATTACAATTTTACCAAGTTTTCTCAGTGAAAAGAAAATAAGCAAAATGGTATGATTGCTAAAGTCATTCCTTTAGAGAGGTTATATGTTATTAGGGGTAATATAAGACAGTTTCTCAAAAAGTGAGGAGTTAAGAGGGAAAATAAGTCAATCGAACTAAGCAAATTGCGATCTCCTAGTAACCCTGATGAACTATGAAAACACCGATGAACAATTTATAGTATTCAAGCCATTGGTAGAGGTGTAGCGATAGCAGGTGCAGTCTTAACTTTTCAAGACAAAAGTGCAATCGGAGGGGGAATTTTAGCTATTTATCCTCTCGCGGAACTAATCGTTTCTAAACTTGAGGAGAACCTAAAAAATAAAGAAGCAAATTGAAAGGATTTTTTGATTGATGCCGATAGTCTTTCAGACAATTTTAATGAGTTGTCAGGAATGCTGTCTCAATTTAAAATTAGTGAATTAAAAGGGGGAAAAGTAAACGAAATGCTTAAAAATTTGGATAAAAAAACCACTAAATTTTTAAAAGCGTATGATGAAAATGGCGATAATGAAATAGATGTTGAAGAACTAAAGAGTAAGAGGGATAAATTTGTTGAAGATTTGAGCAAATGAGATGAAAAAAAGAAGGCAGGGGAAGAAGAAAGTAAATTACAAGCAGTTATGAATGCTATAAAAGAGTTAGAAAGAGCGATAGTGGGATATCGACAAATTTCTTATTATGGGATGAATGAATCAACTAAAGAAGAAGAGTCTAAAGAGATAAAATTTGAAGAGAAACCGACAGAGGCAACAATATTAGTTGAACAATAAACTTAATACCATTTAAATAGTAAGTATTATGGATAAACTTAGGAGAAACCAAAGAATTAGTTTTAAAGCAAACCGAATTCTTTTACTTTTTCTTACTTTCTTTTAAAGAATTTTCAGTATCTTTTATATCACTGGTTTTGCTCGGAAAAACTGATGGGGCTACTACTCCTGCCTGTTTTTTTCATTAAAAAAAGCTGACAGGTTAACCGATTATTCTCGTGTAGTTCGTAAGCACTGCGGACATCCATTATAATTCCTTAAAAGTTGTAATTGCTGAAATTGCTCTTTTTGCTCTTGCTTTTTCTTCTGATAAACTTGCTGGTAGTTGGAATACTTCTTGGCTCTTTCTTGTTCTATTTGGTAATAGCAAGAACAGCAATATTCTAAACTAACTTTGCTCTTTCAGAGAAATATAATTTTCCCGCAAGTTTTTGTTTGCTTACAATCTAAACAATGTGTTTTTAGTAATAAACAGTCTTAAATAGGTTATTTTCTTTATCAAACTCCCTATTATTGAAGGATTTATAAGGATATTTTAGGGGTTTTGTCCTCCCCTATATCCATAGAATAAAAAAAACCAGCAAAAAAATTTCAAAATTCACTAACTTCTTGCGGGGGTCTAAACCACAAGAATCACCTTATTATTTGGAGTAATAATAGAGTTCTAATGAGTTCGTGGAAAAAATAAATTTTTTTTTGCTGGTTTTTTTTATATGTCCGAGAAAGCATCAAGGGTTACAGGTCAATAAAGTAAAGAATATGAATAAGGTTAAAGGTTCCTAACGTTAAACATAAAATTAATATATTATGAAAGTAGCAAGAATAGAGCCAAGACACACATTCAGTATTTATTTGCCAACTTCTTTGTATCAAAAATTAGTAGACAAAGCAGGAAAAGGAAAAATTAGTACTTTTATTAAGGTGATATTAGAGGAAAAACTGGTAAAAGAGGAACAAGACCAAAAAGAGGAATTAAAAGAAAAATTAATTACTGCTCATAAAAGAATGGCTAAAAATAAAAAAATCCAAAAGGAATTAAAAGCTATGGAAAGAGCCCAATTTGAAGATTGAAAAGATGAGTAAAAGCCAGTTTCCTAAACGAGGAGAAATGCAGAGCATTCCTCAAAGAGGTCAAATTTGATTAGCCGAGTTTCCACCAGCCAAAGAAAGCCGCAAACCCGTCCGTCCCATTTTGGTAATTAGTGGTAATATTCAGAATGAATATGACGAGTGAATAGCAGTTGTACCAATAACTACCGAGGATATTAAAAATATTGAACCTTTTGAGATTTTTATTGAGAATAGTAAAGAAACGGGTTTAGATCATCCCAGCAAAATTCAATTTATTTATCCCTTTACTGTTGACAAAGAACGGTTAAAAGAGTTTTTAGGAATAGTTAATAAGGAAATAATGAACCAAGCCAAAGTTGCTTGAAAAATTGCCTTTGATAGTGAGGAATGATAATTTTCGCAAAAAAAAAAAAAAAAAAAAAACAGTATTTAAACTTTTATAAATGGACTAGTCTTTTTTGCTTGTTTTTAGTCTTAATTAGTAGTAGTGTTTTAATTTATCAACAGTGAGCAATAAGAACTCAATTACAAACACTAAAAGAACAAGCTCAAAGGCAATATCTACTCCAAAACCTTCATTTAGTTTCTACGAATGAGTTAGTTAACAGTCCCAAGGTTCAGGCTTTTTTTAGTGATTTATTGAATACTTATGCAGAGAAATTTGCTAAAAGTAAAAACTTAGATATTTCTCTCTCACCGCTCAAATTTGCTGGTCTTTATGCTGAACCTAACCCTGGTAATGGTTATCGGAAAATGGGTCAGTGCTGAAAAGAACCAAGCATAGCCAAGATTAGTCTTAATCGCTTATATCTGTTAAATAAATTTGGCCATGATCAATATTTTCCTAGCAATCCCGAGCAAAGTGGAGATTATACTTATTTAGAGATTAGTTTTGCTAAAATGCTCCATACTTGCTCGCATGAATTAGCCCATTATCTGCAATTAGTAAAAAACAAGAGAAGTAGTTGTGAGAGTGATTTAAAGTTGAATAATGGGAGGTATGATTTAGAATTAGCCAGCGAACAGGAAAAATGAACCCAAGAGATTGATCAATTAATTAAGAATTCTGGTGAATATTTGAAATGGAAAAGAAAGTGAGATTACCTGAAATAATTCTTTTGTGAAAAAGATTCAGTAAGAACCAGAATTATTAGGGGGAATTAGAGAACTCCGCATAAAGGATTTATTTTTTGATCTTGTCATCAAACTTGCCTTTTTTATCCATTATTTCAATTCTGAGGAGTCTTAATTCACCTTCAATTGCTACCAACTTGTCAGCACCTCTCTTTAATTCTTCTCTAAGATAATCAATAGTAATCACTAAATCCTTGAACTGAATTGGATCCAATTTTATCACCATTTTTTCTTTTGTCGACTCCTCAGACATATTATTCTCATTTTATTTACTTTCTCCTTCTATTCACAAAAACAATTAATCCTCCACATAAACCCACTACTGCACTAATTATACCAATGGCAGGCAAAATTCTATTAGACTTAGGCGAATTATCGGTTGAAGTTGGAGTTGAAAAACTAACAACACTTTCAAGTTTTTGCGAAAATTTTCGTAATTGTTCTGAACTTACCACAAAATCGTCTGTATTTTCTTCTGTTTGTCTTCTTTCAAATTCTGAATTTATTCGGTTAAGCAAACTTTTTAAATCTTCTGTGTTCGCCTGGCTAATTTGTTCATCAGTTAGTAAAATTTCTGGATTATCAACTATCATAGCATTAACATCTCGATTACCTATATTTGTCCGAAATCTTTTATCTTTCTTACCACTCTCAATCTCTCGAACCCTATCAGAAAAACCAATACCACGTCTAGGATCACTTATTCCTTTTCCCACTTCAATCAACCTTTCCCGTTGCTCTAAATCTGTGACAATTTTAGGTTTAAGGTTAATATCGTCTCTATGATCTACTAATATTTTCATTTCCAAATCACCAACATAATCATCAACATTGTCACTATAAGGATTTTTGGTTAACAAAATATCCTTTTTTAGTTGATTAGAAAAAATAAAATACATACTTCCTTCGACAGCATAATCAATACCTACTCGGAATTGGGGCAATTTTATCCTTTCTTCACAACGAAACTTACCATTTTCAGTCTTTTTATCGACAATCAAAGTAGAAGTTTTTGGCATTATTTTTACTTTCTATATGATGTATAAACAGTATAGTTTTGCCCCTTAACATACCTGAAATAAACGTTGTAGTTAACTTTTACACTACTTTGATAAACTGATCCATCTTCTATCTGACAGATAAATTCGTTTCTGTCGCCACGATCAACTTCTCTCATTCCTCTCTTGACATCTTCAGAAATCATTTTAAGTCCATAACTAGGACTAGTCAATTTTCCCTCTACAACAGCAATAACTCCTTGGGTTAGACCATGTCTGTTACACTGAGAGCAACAATCATTACAATCTCGTCCACACTCGCTGTAACAACCTACTTCTCCCTTAGATTTAACTTCTTTTTTACAGTAATTACAGTATTTCATAATTTTTAAAATTTATTTTCTTTTTGTATTTTTTATGTTTTTGCTAATTTTTTTAAAAACAGTTTGCTTCTGTTTACCAGTTGCTTTTACTTTAATATTCTAATGGTGGAACTGGTAAGAAATCACAAGATTGAAGTGATTTTGATAAATCGCGACAAATCCAAAGATTATTAGAAAAATAATAACCTAATTAGAACATTACTTTACCCTATTTTAACTTCTAGGAAAGTCGCTATCTAAACTTTTATCTTTTTGGTAAAAGTCCAAGTTAGGGCGAAAGGAAGAAGTCCCAATCAATAAGCATTTAAGCAATTTATATTTAAGAAGTGATTGGTTAGTTTGAGTGATTATTAACTTGTTCGATAGAACTAATTAGATAATATCTCGTTTATTATTCCTCTTAAATATTTCCTATTTTCGTCTCCATAGGCATTTATTTATATCTTTACTTATAGGATAATATTCCTATATGAATTATTTTATTATATAAACCAATATTCGCAAAACCTTTAATTTGGAAAAATATTGATTATATATGCCAAATATTAGTCTCAAAAATATCACCATTAAAAAGTTAGAAGACCGCAATCTCAACACCTATTATCTGATTGTTAACAACGATAACCAAGATGAAGCTTATTTTTGTTTTGAAAAGACCGTTAAAGATGGTTGAAATAATTTGGTAAATAACTATGAAAACATTAAAGAAGTAGAGATCGAGTTTACCGAGAATGAGAATAATTTCAAGACTTACCGCAAAGTAGTGAGTTTATATACCCAAAAAGGAGAAATATTTGTTTAGTTTATTATTCTCTCCCTTCCTCACAAGGAGCAAATATTCCTTTACTAATTATCCGAGCTGGTAATATTTCATCAGTTTCGGTAAAGTGAATATACTTTCCTTCGTTTTGTAATTCATATTTTTTTAGTTGCTCAGACTTGGTATTTTCTTCTAATATTCCATATTTAGTTAGCAAGTTAACCGCAATAATTACTTCTCTTCCGTCGTCTAATTGGGTTACTAATTTTCCCCTTTTTACTTCACACTTAATAACTTTGGTTGGTTGTGCTTGGTTGACCAATGGCTGGTTATTTTGTGGTTTAACTTCTTTTATTAATCTTGCCATAATAAGTTATTTTTTAAAGGTTCCATCTCATTCTACTCCCAAGTTTTGAAAGTCTTTTTGGATTCTGGCCACCATATCCTGATAATTATCACGCACAAATTTTCTTATTGAGGTCTTTGCTTCATCGGCTAGCTTACCTCATTGTTTTTCTATGCGATAGTTTGGATAACCATTTTTTAAGTATAATTCTATTTCACCAATCTGTCCTTTAAAATGAAGGTGAATTCAGTCTAAAGGTTTATTTTCGGGAGGAATATACTCTTTAGCATAAAAATAAATCCAATAACCTTTTCATCTCCTTCGCGGATCAGGATCTTTAAAAAGTTGAGCCATTTATTAATTATTCTTTTTAGCAAATTAAAAACCTAAGCAACTGAACCACTATAAAATACTAATAAAAATTATTAGTAAAAATATGTCTCGTCAGATTCAAGAATATCTCAATAGTTTGGTAAATAAGTCCCGAGTTTATTATTTGGATTTAAATAATCAGCTGCAAAAACAAGGTTATCAGTGTGTCACTTGCCACCAAAGCTTACAAGGCAAATGTGAGAACTGTAATAATCAAAATAAGCAACTAACCGGAGAAATCACTAGTTTAAGTGAATTTAGCCATTTAAAAGGAGTGAATGTTTCTAATCATCAGTTTACTAGCCTTAATTTCTTAAATTCTTTACCGAATAAAGAGCAATTAAAAGGTCTTAATCTGTTTGGTAATCAGATCACCGAAGTAGATTTTGCCGAATTATTTACTAAATTTCCTAATTTAGAGAAAATAAACTTGCAAAATAATCTAGCAAAAGCCAAGAATTTGAATAATTTAACTAATCAACAATTTGCTAAACTAGTGAACGGAATTAAAACCAAGAAAATTAGAGTTGATTCCTTAAAAGGCACTATTTTAACGGATTTATTAACTTATGCTCAACAATTAACCACTAGTGGCAATAATCAACAGCAACAAAATGCTCAATATTTGCAAACTCTTCTTCACCAAGACAGTTCACCACTAAACCACAATAAACAACCAAATAATCGCACTCCTCTATTAATTGGCGGGTTAGTAATTTTTGGAATTTTCGCAGTAGCAATTGGTTATTTACTAGGACAAAAAAGAAAAAATACTCCTAACTATGAATAAAAAACAACAAATTTTAACTTCTTTAATTAGTGAAATAAATAAGCCTAAGCCTGAGATTAAGCAAATAATTAGTGGTTTATCGGAATTAGAGCAGGAAACTAAAAAAGATTGTTCTCATTGTCAACACCAAAGATATGCCGAACAAATCTCCGCAATTAAGCAAGGAAAGTGAGAGCAAAAAACCTAAAACTAACACAAAAAATCCATAGTGTTAAGAAATAATTCTACGGAATAGGTTAAGGAAAGATAGGAATAGATTGGTTAGAAAGTTAAGATTATTTAAAAAAGAATAAAAAATTTTAGTTGATAAAAGTCATGTCTTATCTCGTTATTTTAGAAAAAGAAAAGATCAGTTAAAAAAATATAATATATAGTTGACTATTGAAAAAGCCTAGTAGGTGAAAGGTGTTGGAAAATGCCCTTTACCTACCTAGTAGCCTGTTAGGCTCTTTGAATATTCAACAAAAAAATGGTAAAGGGCAACAATTACCAAGGAAAGAAAAACGAACTTGACAAGGTTTTGTTTAAATTTTCTTGACAAAAGAGCAACAAAAAAATTTCAAATTTAAAGAGAAAAGGGAATTATTTTTGTTTTTTTCTAGTTTACTTTTTAAGAAAAAAGAGAGAATATTGGCGTTTTTTTAGAAAAAAAATTGATTCTAAAGCAAAGTTAATTTTTCAAACAAAGAGAATAAAAACTTACTCTTTTTACTTGGGAAATTAACTCATTATTCCCACTACTAGCGGAAACTAGTAGCGAGCAAAATACGGAAGTTAAGTTGCTATCCAACTAGTGGCGATTACGTCATTAGGGCAATAATCAGCCGTAAACCTAACAAGACCTAACTGAAATTGGTAATCCAATTAGAGTAAGTTAGGAAATGCCTTATCGGGTAAGGCCGTAGTTGAAAAGTCTTAACTTGCCGACCTCTGAAAATGAGAACTACATATAGGGGGAATACAAACCTATATATTTATTTTAGTTTCGAAACGAGGCGAGGGGTGAATTATGTCGCTTTTTTTGTCCTAATTTAAAACCTTTACTTATAGAATAAGTAAAAATAGCAATTAAGTCCCATTTTCGCCCTTTTTTATCTTTCTTTTATTTTTAATTTTCTTGGTAAGGTTAGTGTTGAGGGTGATAGATAGAGTTCTTTCTAAACTAACTCTTTTACTCTAACTCTGTAAGTCTCTTTCTCTTATCCCTCTGATAAAGGTTTTAAAATTGTGATATGGAGTTTGGAGAAATAAAAGAACTATTACTTAACGAACTAACCAAAGAACAAAAATATTTGCTGAATACTAAACAAGCCGGAGAAGCTTGGGAACTTTTGACTAATTTAACCAATAATTCGGTTAGTTTGATATTCTTGGATCCGCAATACGAACCGGTAAAGAATGTTTTGTCTATCAATTATCCTCTCTCTTTTCAGAGTGATTATCAAATATTACGGATATTGGAGCAAACAGAAAGAATTCTTAAACCTTCGGCATTTTGTCTCTTATGAGTAAATAAAACTCTCCTTGGCAATGACCGCATTTCTTTATGGTTATTAAAAACCCCCAACTTAAAGGTTGTTGATTTTCTAGTGTGACATAAAAAGAATACATTGGGATTAGGGAACTGATTAAGAAGCAATGCTGAATTCTGCTTCCTATTACAAAAATATCCGCAGAGTGGTAAGATGTTTAAAAATCGTTCTTTTGGAAATGTTTGAGAGGAGAATGTTTTATCGCCTAATAAAAGAAAGCATCCTCATCAAAAACCCAAAGAGTTAATCGAAGCCCTAATTTTGGCAACTACTAATGAAGGAGATTTAGTGGTTGATCCTTGTGCAGGAAGTTTTATTGTGTTAGAAATTTGTCAAGAATTAGGGAGAAATTATTTAGGAGTTGATTTGACTTATAAGGAAATGAAGGAATTTTTAAGCAATAAACCAGATAAAGTTAATGAAATCTAATTTTTTGTTATCTTTATTAAGAGCTTTAAAATTACCCTTTAAATTATTGGCAGGATTTTTTGGCAAGAAACCTAAAAGAGAGAAAAACGAGTTAGCAAAAAAACAGTTAGCCTATGTCCGAAATTTCTCGCCTAAACATTATAGTTGACAAAAGAACTTTAAGCAAAAGAAAAAACTACTTGGGAAAAAGAGCAAACAAAAATCAACTAAAAAAAATAGTCTTAATAAAAACTACCTAGCAGTTAAAAATTAAGTAAAAAGCAAAAGGAATATTATAATGAATTACTTATTTTCACATTCCCCATAATATATCTGTTTCACTTTCGAGGAACTAGTTTTAAGCATTGTGAACATTTACTTTCATATCTTAATATGTTGTCTCGTCTTGCTTTTTTTATTCTTCCTCTAAAGCTTGGTTTTCTTTACTTTCCAAATCAAATAATAAGCAAGGGTCAAATTTAAACTGTAACATATTCGCGGTATCTTTTCCCGCATCACCGCCTTTTCTCTGAATTTTCACCTTACCTATTATTAAATTTCCTTTTTTAGTCAATAATACCTCACCTTGCCCGTAAAAGTTAATCACTTCATTAATCGTTGTTAAAACTCAACTGTCTAATATTTCCCCTGAACTTAGTTTGCGATAAACTAACATTCATTCCGCAGTATATTTTCCTCGTCCTTTAAAAATATCACAAAGCACTAATATCTTATTCTTTTGAAATCAGTTAATAACTAATTTTTGCTCCGTTTCGGACATTTCGGTAAAGTAATCCCGCAATTGACTTTCTCCGGTAAATTTCTTAATAATTTCAGTTAAAGAATTATCTCATTTTCACAATTTAGCATAATTATCTACTCACCGCTTATCTAATTGGTTAAAACCTTTTTCATTACTGACTAATTTAATAGAGATATTTTGAACTTCTACCAACTCTTTTAGAAAAATATTGACTTGAATTTGAATATCTGACTTAAAAGAACCTGTTATCTTTACAGCTACCACTTTTTCTATTTTGGCTAAATCATAGCCCATTACTAAAAGCCAATTTTGACTGTCCTCATCTTGTTTTCAGTCGTTAAACTTGTTAACTACCAAATCCTCTACGCGAAAACCGCCAGTGGCAATGATGCTTCCGTCTTTCTTATTTTTAATTTCTGACATTGATTTTTATTTTTTTTCTCATTTAATTTACTGATTATTCCTTGGTCGATTAGACTTTTAATGACATATTGAACGATATTTACTGGTAAACTATTGCCGAATTGCTGTAAAGCTTGCTTTTCTGCTACGGGAATTATAAAACTATCAGGGAAACCCTGTAATCTAGCACACTCTCGCGGAGTTAATCCTCTAATAGTATTGTCTACCAAATAAGCACCAGTATTGGGAGCACAGCCACCGCTGGAAGCTGAAATAGTTATTGCCGGAGCATAAATGCTATATATCCTTTCTCCTTGTCCTCCTTTATTAATAGTTCCTATCCTTTGGGGTTTAGAAAAGGGAGTTTGACAAGAAAAATTTTTGGTTAATCAATTAATAATTTTATCTTTACCATTAACTATTACTCTACTTAATTTATTTTCCAAAATATCCTTAACTATTTTTCTTTGAGAAAACGGAACGGGGAAAGAATATTTGATTGGAGATACAAAGACTTTTTTATTAAAAGCCACAATAAATAACCTTCTCCGACTTTGCGGTAATTGGTAATCGCTAGCATCTAAAATTTGATATTCTACTTGATAATTTAGGCTTTCCAACTGTTTTAAAATGAAAGTAAAAGTTTTTCCCTTGTCATGCTTTAAAAGATTAGGAACATTTTCTAAAAATAGAATGGCTGGTCGCTGATATTCAATAACTTTAAAAAGTGAAAAAACTACATCACTTCTTAAATCATTTAGTCCTTTTTGTTTACCGCTAATACTAAATGCTTGACAAGGAAAACCCGCACAAAGAATATCATGGGGAGGAATTTCACTAGGCTTTATTTGGCGAATGTCCGAATAAGGGTCGTCACCAAAATTTTTCTCATAAGTTAAGCAAGAATATTTGTTGATTTCACAACTAAAAACACATTTTGCCCCAAAACTTTCCAAGGATAAACGAAAACCGCCAATTCCCGCAAATAAGTCAATAAACTTAATATCAGTAAGGTTTTTTTGGTAATTAAGAGGTAGTTTAATCATGTTAATTTTTTTTACTTTTTTTATAATCTTCGACAGCTTTTTCAATTATTTCTACCATTAAACATTTTTCTTGGAGAGCTAATTGTTTTAGTTCTCAAAAAAATTCTTCGCTGACTTTAAAGCCAAGTGGTTTTATTCGCTTATTAGGTTCTTGATTTTCTTTCCGTGAAGGTGCTAATTCCGGAGCGTTTAAGTTAGTGCTAGCCTCTTGTGGTATTTCTCCTAAATTTCCTCTCCTAAATTTTTTCTGCCATTTATTCATATTTCTTTAAATCTTAATATCTATATATCTTTATTTTATGATTTCTAATTATTTAACTTTCTAAATATATTCTAAAATATTTTCTATCAGAGCTTTGGTTTGTTTTCGTAAAGTTTTAAAGTTTATTTCGGTAATACTTTTTCCCTCATTCTGAATTTGCCGAAAAGAAACTTTTTCTAATAAAGCAATTGGAAGGGAAGCATAACCAGTATCTTTTAAATATTCTTGGGCTATTTCTGCTTCGGCTTTACTGCCGATATGGTTTAGGATGAATAAAAGCTTTTTTTTATTAATTCCTGCTTTGACTAGGGCATGAAATTCTTTGACCGCGGGAATTAAATCGGCTCGACTGGCTCCAGTCGGTTGAATTAGTAAATCAGCCTTTTTGGCAATCTCCAAAGTTCCAGTACTAGTTCTAGCGGGACCATCAATTATTATTAGATCATAATCTTTACTTAATGGTCAAATATCCTTTGCTTGCTTAAATACTTGACAAGGAACTTTCTTGTTTAGTTTGCTTCATTCTAAACTAGTTGCTTGTTGACTATCGCAATCTGCTAATAAGACGCTTATTTTCTTTTTCTTAGCTTCGACTGCTAAGGCTTGGGTGAGAGTGCTTTTTCCTACCCCCCCTTTTTGGGAAATAAATGCGATTATTGTCATATATATTATTTTCTAGATATTTTTATTTCTTAATTTCTTATTGTCTTGAAAACTTTATATCTAGATATTAAGATTTCTAAATCTAAATTTAATTCTCTGCTCCTTGCTATGAAAACTTTTGCCTTGTTTTTGTTCTTTTAACTTTATCAAGTAATCATGGGAGCAGTTGAATTAAAATTTAGTGGATCATTTGAAAGATCTAGTTATTTAAAAGATTGGCAATGTTCTTACTGTGGTAAGTTTATCACTGATCAAGACATTAGTGAAAATAACTATCACTTATGAGTTTAGTGATTACGCGAATGAAGTCACTAAAAGCGAAAGTGCTTTGGTTGGTTCAGTTTATGGAGTAGAGTTTTGATTAAAAAGTGTCGAAGATTATAAAAAAAGTAAAAAAAATTAACATGATTAAACTACCTCTTAA
>CAMKVN010000598.1:0-26556 GCA_946474995.1 Funneliformis geosporum
ATTTTATTGATTTCTCCAACTTTTAATTTAATAGGGGGGATATTAACTTCGGGCAAATAATAGTAATTAGTTTTTTCTCGGTGAGTGATAGTAATTTGTTGCTCCTCATCAAATCCAAGCGTTTGACTAATTGGAGGTTCTTGTCCTTCAGAAAATAATAACTGGTGCTTGTTAACCTCGTGTTTTAAAGCCTTTTCAATATTCGCTAAAGAATTAAGGTTTTTAATTTCATAACGGGGGGTAGAATATTTGTTCCCTAATTGTAAAGAAAAATTTAAATCAACTCTTAATTGACCCTTTTCCATTTTGGCTTCGGAAATCTCTAAATATCGCAAAAGATTTTGTAATTGTTTAATAAACAGTAAAACTGTTTCTACTTGGTGAAAAACTGGTTCAGTAACTAACTCAATTAAAGGATTGCCAGCTCGGTTAAAGTCTAATTTAATTCCCTCTTTTGAATAGATGCTTTTGGCAGTGTCTTCTTCTAATTGGAGAATTTTAATTGGTATCCTTTCAATTCGATTTCCTTTAATAATTGGTAAAAAACCTGAATTAGCAAAAGGAAGTGCTTGCTGAGTAATTTGGTAGCCTTTCGGCAAATCAAAATAGTTATAAATTTTACGGTCAAAAAGAATGATTTGATTAATTTTCATTTCCAAAACAGAAGCTAATTTTAACCCTAAATAAATAACTTCAGGATTAATGATTGGTAAGACTCCTAAATAACCTAATTCTCAGGATCCAACTTGACTATTAGGAGGAAGATCTCCCTGATAAGTGTTTTCTCAATTAAAGATTTTTTTTTGGCTATTAACTGTAATATGGACTTCTAAACCTAATAAAACTTTTGGAACGGGGTTTGAATTATTCATTCTTTATCTAAATTTTAGTAAACTTTTGCGTTAATTATAACTAGATTTTAACCAAAAGGAAGAAAAATTAATTAGAAATTAGCAAATAATCATAATGTTATCATTCAAACTAACCCACTTAACAAAAAAGTCTCAATTAGTCTGACCATTATAGGGAGAAGGTTCTCAAGATAGTTTATCAAGACCATTAATTAAATAAAATCCTCGCTTTTGAAAAGAAAAATCATTCAGAGAAAGATGATTTTCCGGAATATTAATACTAAAAACCTTTTGATTCTCTCATCGATAAAAGGTATGATATTTTCTCCTTATATTGGCTGAATCAATAAAAACTTTATCAGTGCTGGTTCCTCCCTTACCTCAATAAAAACAATTTGGGTCGCGAGCAAATTTTTCATACCTCGCATTACCTTCTTTTTCATTTTCTGCTTTCGCTAAACATTTTATTCAAAAAACTAAATTCACTATTTCTCGATAATCCTCAGATTCTAGTTCCTCCAATCAAATCATTTCTGCTTCTTTTTTCTCTCAATCATTATCTAAACTTTTAGGTCAGGTATATCCTTGAGCCTCTCACTCTTTTTTTTCCTTTTCGCGTTTAGTTTTTCGCTTAGAATAATTTTGGCTAAAATTTTCAGTTAGTTTCCTTGTGAGGTTTTTGTTGTCATTAATATCGTGGCACAAAATATTACCTCTATCATAAACCAAGTAATCATTAAAATATCCTGAATCTCACCGACTCTTATTAATTAAAGCATCCTTTAAATCATCTTTAATGGCCTTAGCCAGAGTTTTGTTAGAGAAGTTATTATTAGGCCACTGGTAAGGAGGAGGGGGCGGTGATTTACTTGGCTTTTTATTTTTTTCTTTACTTGGGTTATTACCTTCGGAATAATTGCTCGTTCTTGATGGACTATTTTTTCCTAGTAGGAAAGCACCGCCTATCAAAATTAAAATAATTGTTCCACTAATTACAGCAAGGAAAAGAGTTTTTTTTTTTTTTTTTTTCACCATTTATATTTTAAAGTTAATTATTAATTTTATTTTTTTGAGGTTTTAATTATTCATTTTTGACTAATAAGTGAAATTAGGAATTCAGTTATTAGGGGGGAACCCGGAGGGTTCCCCTTTTTTAGAAGTTAGATTTAGATATTTCTTCCGCAATTTTTTCATCAATTTTATCTATTTTTTTAACACATTTTTTAATTTTAAACACTCAATAAATACCTCGAAGGAAAGTAACTAACAGGAAAAATGATAAAAGGCCTAAGAAAGCAAAAATTTCTTCTACCTTTCAATTCAACCTAAATACTAAACTTACAAAAAACAGCACCACAATCATAACTCCCCAAATTTTCCAAGGAAGAATAGAGTAATAACGGAATTGATAGAAGTTTCTGTTTCTCTCTTTCTTCACTTGGTTTCGCTTTTGGTAGAGGTAAGTTAAACGGTTATTCAAAAATTTTTCTTCTATTTGTACTTTATTTTCTTTAGGAATAATTATTTCTTTAACCATGTTATTTTTAAATATTTGTATTTTTTTATGTTCTTTGACCTCTTTTTTTAAACAGTTGACTCCCTGTTCATCCATTCTTTTTGCTTTAAGTTCTAACAGTGGAACGGATAAGAAATCCTAGAATTTTATATCTGTGAACTTATTTAGAAGTAAATCCAATTAGAACTTAACTTTGCCCTGTTTTACTTCCGGTAAAGTCCTGTGAAATAAATAATTGTTTGCAATTATTCTATTGCCGTTAGGCCAAAGCGTGAAGTCATTTTTTACTTTTCTTACTGTCTAGAATATAAGTCAGAGGGATAAATAATAACCCTTGAATTATTTTACAAACTTTTTATTCATACTTGGTCATCTTTAATGTATATAGACTTATTATTATTGAGATAGAACTTTATCTCTATATAGTAGTAGATTTTATATATTATATAGTTTTGTCATATCTACTCTACTATTTTTTTCAATCCCCCTTTAAAAAATCCCCCCCTCTTTCTTATATAATATAGTGTTATCTCTTTAACTTTAGTAATATTACTTAACTACTTAATCACCTATTTATATAGTATGCTTAATCATCCGGTTGCACCACACTTTGGAATAGCAAAATATAACCTTAACTTAATATCACCTAACTACCACTGTCACCTTGACCCACCTCCATTACCTTCTACTTCTAATTATAATTAAGTAAGTATCAGCGTAATATACTCTTTTTGGTAGGAATAGTAGTCACATTAGACTAATTTTTAGTATAATGGTGGAGATGATGGGATTGAACCCATGTCCTTAGATGGCTAATGATTACTTCTACAACTTAGTTTATTATTGAATTTCCCTAATGAATATTAATAAACGAATATGTTTCAATAGGTAGGATATTTTTTTGAATAGACAATTAACAAGTGAATAAGCAAACTTTAATAATTGACCCAACTTTTATTACGAACCAGTCCGAATTGAGCGAACCGATAAGAACTAGTTAAGAATTAGATTCTTGCGTAGTTGTATCCGTAGTTGTTATTCAACAATTCTACTGGAATATTGTGGGTATTTTCGTCTTGATTTTTTTCAAAACAATTTTATTGCCATAATCACTGAACCTCAACCTAAGTCAAAACTCGCATCCCCATGTTTTTGGTTACCTTTATCATCTATATTATAATTTTAGCAAATTCACCTTTTGGTTTAGTTTTATAATCTTTTTATGGTGCGGGATAAGGGATTCGAACCCTCATCCTCATGCTTGTGGCACAAGAACCTCATTCTTGCATGTCTACCATTACATCAATCCCACTTAATTCTCTTCTCTTTAAAATATTTTTAAATATGCTGTGTAGTAAATGTTATAGAAAAATACCGGAAGGAGAAGAAGTTAAAAGAGGGGGCAGTGGCATTTATTGACGAGCAGGATGATGAGGAGGTGAAGCAGGAGCGGGTGGAGTATTTTGTGTTAAATGTGCCAAAAATGAAGCAAGGCGAGAAAAAAGGTTGCGAAAGGGATTTATTATTCTTTTTGTTGCTGTTTTTTTATTTATCATTCTGTTGGCAATTTTTTCAATATTCTATGGAAGAAGTCAAAGAACTTAATATTTAGGTTGATTTTTAACTCATTTTCTTATGCAAAAGGCTAAAATAAAAAAAATAAGAGGTGGTTAAGGGTGTTTTTTTAAATGACTATTAACTTTTAAGTAGGAAGTAGTAGGTAAGGGGTGAATTTGCTTTTTAATTTTACTTTCCTGACTTTCCAAAATATCTTTTAAGCATTCTTGCTCGTAATCATTTTGTAAATTAAGCCAAAAATTAGGAGACATACCAAAGTAAATTCCTAATCTAAAAGATAAATTGGGAGTAATAGGTTTTTTTCCTGAACATATCCCTCTAATTTGCTGAACTGGTAGATTAATGTCTTGGGCTAATTGGACTTGACTAATGTTTTTTGCTATTAACAGATCCTCCTTTAACATTATTCCTGGGTGAATAGGATAAAATTTTTTATTGCTAGCCATAATACTTAATTTTAGTGGTAATCGATAATCTCTACTTCGTAAGCATTACTGTTTTTCCATCAAAAGCAAATTCGATATTGTCTGCTAATTCTAATACTATGTTGACCCTTCCTATCTCCGACCAGTTTTTCTAAACAAAGTCCAGATACCACAAATAAGTCTTGTAAACTTTCGGCTCGGTTTAAGTATTGTAAAGTCTTTCAGGCCATTTTTTCGATGTGCTTTCACTTTAATACTCTTTTTCTTTCAAAGAGCATTTGAGTATGTTTGTCGGCAAAAGACTTAATCATTATTAACTTATTTTTTTCTTATACAAGGCTAAAAGAACAGGTTAAGGACATTTTCTGGTTTGACCATTATCTTTAAGGAGGGTTAATTCCTTTAATTTATTAATCATCTCCATTTGGTTATACTAAAATAATTAATAATTATGCTGTGTTCTAACTGTTATAAGAAAATCCCAGAGGGAAAAGAAGTTGCCAAAACCAGCGGCTACTGGAAAGTAAATGGATGAGGTAGATATGGAAATGAAATTTATTGCAAAAAGTGTGCCATGAGGCAGGATAAAAAAGACCTAATTTTTATGGTTTGCTTTTTTGGTTCCTTTGTGGTGTTTTTTATAATTGGAATGATTATTTTAATTGTAAAAAAATTTAGGTAAATTATAAGTTTATTTACTAATGTGAGATCAATTCAATAAAAATACTATATACTATAATAAATTAGTGTAGTTAAAGTAAAGATATGTCACAAAACCAAGTTAGAAATGGATTGAGAAAATTTACAAGAGGAAAATGATAGTAAAAGTAGAGGTTATGCTAAAATAATATATAGATAATATCATGTCAAGAAAAGTAGTTTCATTTTATAATAGTGATAAAGATTATTACGAGTTTACTAATTTTTATCTAGTGCCAATTAACATTAGTGAAATACCTCAGAGTTTAGGTTTAAGTTCGGCTTTAATCAGAAACCAATGGAAGACCAGCGAACACCTTTTCCAGGCTGCCAAGTTTACCGACTCAGCAATCATTGAGGAAATTTATGAAGCAAAAACTCCAAGAGAAGCCTATGATTTAGCCAATGGGAGAAGTGGCAGATATAGAGGTAAGTATGACAGAGGTCGATGAAACAGCATTAATGTAAGGGTAATGCATTGAATAGTAAAAGAAAAATTTCTGCAAAATGAGAATTTAAAGAAACTATTGTTAGAGACTGGCGATGTCGATATAGTTGAGAATAGCGGAAAAAAGGACAAGTTTTGAGGTAATGGTGTAGAAGGAAATGGTATTAATTATCCTCTTAGAGAAAACGAGGGGGAAAATTGGTTAGGAAGAGTATTAGTTAAAGTTAGAGAAGAATTAAAAACCAATCAAAGAACTAATTCTAATACAACTTCATCACCAAAAGGAACACCAGCGAACTCTTCCCAAACTTCTCCTGAAAATAACAATTCCAATCCACCAAAACAAACCAATAACGAAAATAGTAATCATAATCAATCCCCTGAACCTGAGCAACCAGAGGAAAAAGAAAATTATTCACCAAACAATAATAATGATAATGGTTCAATTCCAACGGATAATGGTAATTCAGACCAAACGGGCAACCATAATCAACCTCCCACAAATCCCAAACCAACCAAAGAGGCTAAAAATGCCTCAGATAAATTAAATCAAGCTAAACAAAGTAATGATAAAGATGAAATAGTAAATATCCTTAATAAAACCAAAGAGACTGTCCAAAATAGTTCTGATCCTAATTTAAATAAGTTAAGGAATGAGACCGAAGATAGATTAGGTCAACTGGATAAAGAAGAATTAAGAAAAATTATCAAAGAAGAAGTAACTAAGGAATTACAAAAGTTTAAAGTAAAAACTGATGATTTAAGTCCACAAAGTAAGCAAAAACTCGAAGAATTGAATAATAATAATAATATCGAGCCTAATGAAATCAAAAATATCCGAACTAAAGTCTTAAATGATGCCGGAATGAAAGCCCTTAATCAATTAGTTTTTGCCTTGGAAAAAGTTTTAAAATCTGGTCTTTCCAAGCAAACCAAAACTAAGATTAGAGAATTAGAAAAATTTATCAAGGCTTCTAATGAATATGCTCAAAATGCTTATAAAGAAAAAAAAAACAAAGTTGATCAGTTATTAGCTCAAGCCCGTAACCAGTCCGATCAAAACCAAACCCCAGTAGGTTTTTTCCGTGCCAACAATCCTTTCGTGTGATTATCTAGTATCTTGATAATTGGTTTGGTGGTAGGAGCCGGATTATTAATTACTAGGGTTCGACGGAGGAGAAAAATTAGGTAAGGTTTACGTTGATTTATTTATAAATTATGTTTTAAAATGTGCTCCGGTAACTCAGTGGATAGAGTACTCGTTTCCTAAACAAGTAGTCGAAGGTTCGAATCCTTCTCGGAGCGCCAGTAAACATGAAAAAACTTTATTTGCTGAACAAGGATTTAAAAGAGGACTGGTTAATTTATTGCTCGATCATTAACGACATAATCACCTGCATAGAAAGTGCTACCTTTAGGTGGATAAATTAACTTCGCCATCTGTAACTTATTTTTTTATTTTTAATAAATTGAATTAAAAAATTTCCTCCTCTTTAAAAAATAAATTTATTTCTCTTTGCGCTGCCTGGGAACTATCTGAACCATGCACTGCATTCGCATTATCAATACTTTCGCCATAGGTTCTTCGGATCGTTCCCACCTTGGCTTCCAGGGGATTAGTGGCGCCCATAATTTCACGATTAAGTTTAATGGCATTTTCTCCTTCCAAACAAATTACCACTACTGGCGAACTACACATGAATTCAGTCATTCCTTTAAAAAATGGTCTTTCGCTATGTTCTTGGTAAAAATTTTTAGCCAATTGAGGAGTTAAACGAACCATTTTCATTCCGGCTATTCTTAACCCCCTTTTTTCAAACACGCTAATAATTTCACCAATTTGGTTTTTTTTAGTAATATCAGGTTTGATAATGGAAAGAGTTTTTTCAATAGACATATATAATATATTATTTTAATGGTTGGTGTTAAAATTTAATAAGGTGAAACTTATTTGTTTTTTTTTTTTTTTTGCGATATTTAACCAAATAAGCCATTCCTCCTGCGATTAACATTACCAAGGAAGCGGTCATTATTCCTAATAAGAATTTTGGGTTTTGTTTGCTATCCTGGTTAGACTGGGAATTATTCATTTTTGATAATTGTTCCTGCAAATCTCTTATTTCTTGTTGTTTAGAAGTTAATTTTTCTCTTAATTCTTCCACCGTTAATTTCTGATTTTCTTGTTCTTCTTTTTTATCCTCTTCCTCATTTGGTTGAGGGATTGGAATATTTTTATTTTTCTTATTCAATTCAGTTTGCAATCTATCTTTTTCTTGGTTGGCGTTTTTTAACTCCTCCTTGACTTGGTTTAATTCAGCATTATTAGGAGTATCGCATTTATGGTCTAAAATTTGTTGTTGTTTCTCTTTTAGTTGTTTTTCTGCCTCCTCTTTGGCTTTGGTTAAATCAGTGTTTTTTTGCTGTAAATCCAAAATATCCTTATCATTGCTACCTACTTTGACTATTTTGTTTTCTCAACTGGTTAAATCATTGCCGATAACCGCTTTTAATCCTTGCTCGTAATTGCGGACTGAGTTCGCAAATTGGTCTTTTTCATTTTTCAAATTAGTTAATTCTTGTTCTTCTTGCTGGTCTTTTAGAAGGGCGTTGTCGTATTTATTTTTTGAAGTACTTAAAAAAGGATAAGTTGTATAAACACCGCCATTTCAAATTATATTAACTATTTTAACAGCATATTCATTTAATTCAGTCAATTCCTTTTTATCTCACAAAATTTCACTTCAGTTCTCAACTTTGTTTTCTTTCAACCTTTTTTCATATGTATCTTTCTTAACTCCGTTTTTAATAACATGAAACTCTAACAAATCCTCAATTAAAAATTTTTTTACATTTCTATACCTTTGATTATTCATAATGTTTATTTTTCCACCATTATTTGTTAATTCTCTTTTTTTTATAATTTTAGTTAAAATTATAACTTCCCAAACTTTTTTACTCATTTTTCAAGTTTTTTAACTTGTCCCGCTAATTCCTTTATTATTTTGCTTTTTTCTTCACAACACCGACAACCATAACAGCAGGCAGTTTCACAACCACTCCCATCACAAGGGAGTATTTTCCTTTTGGATTTAAGGCTATTGCTATTCACATAAGTGCGGAGTATGCTCCTCTTTTTTTCACTGGAAACTTTTTCTCAGAAAGTATATTTATCCTCTTTATAAAAAGAAATTAAACACTCATTACAAAGATAATTTGGTCTATCTTCCTCTTTTTCAGTTCAATAGCTCCAGTTATTTTTTCGGACATACTCACCACAAGAGCGATTATACTTGACTTCAAAGATTTTACCGCATTTATTTCCCAAAGGAGGAGTATAAAAACACTCTACTTTGAAAGGTCTTTGGACTGTTTTGGTGGTTATTTTGCTTTTTTCTTTCATTGGATTAGTTAAAATAATTTTAATAAAAATGGACTTCAAAAAAATTAAGGATACTCTTTTACTACCTAAAACCAATTTTCCGCTTAAAAATACTAACCACTTAGAAAACGAAAAAAAAATTAGGGAATTATGAGCAGAAAAACAAATTTATCAACAATTATTAGCAAAAAATAAAAATAACCCAACTTTCATTCTTCATTCTGGTCCTCCTTATGCCAATGGTAAACTTCATATTGGACATGTATTAAATTTTCTAATTAAAGATATTATTGTTCGTTTTCGGGCTTCCGCGGGTTATTATACTCCCTTTCTACTTGGTTGAGATGCCCATGGTTTACCAACTGAACTTAAAGCGCTACAAGTCTACAAAAATCAAGCCGCAATAAATCTGCGACAATTTTGCCATAATTTCGCTTTGGAACAAGTTCAAATCCAAAAAGAACAGTTAAAAAAATTAGGACTTTTCACTAATTATGAGGAGCACTACATCACCCTAGATAAAAAATATGAAGCCGAACAAATTAGAGTTTTTGGAGAAATGGTTAAAAAAGGTTTAATTTATCAAGGATTTAGACCTATTCATTGGTCTTGCAGCCATGAAACTGCTCTGGCCGGAGCCGAAATAGAATATTACGAAAAAAAAGATACTTCACTTTATTTTAAAATTAAGTTGGCAGGAAGTTTTTTAGGAAAAGAAAATGTTAATCTTTTAGTTTGAACTACTCAGCCTTGAACTATTCCAGCTAATCAGTTAGTGGCAGTCAAAAAAACCGCTACTTATGTCTTAGTTGAATGCGAAGGGGAATATTTGTTAATGTTAGAAAAACAACTTAATTTATTAGAAAAATGAGAAAAGCTTGCAAAAGTAGAAAGGAAATTTTTAGGAAAAGAATTAGTTGGTAAATATTATTTTCACCCTTACCGAAAAGATAATAAAGGATACCTAGTATCGGGTGATGAATTTATTCAAGAAGAAGAAGGAACCGGTATCGTTCATCTCGCACCGGCTTTTGGAGCCGAAGATTTTATGGTGGTTAAAAAGGAAAAAATAATAATTGAATGTCCCATGGAATCGAACGGAATTTTTAACCAAAAAATTGGAGTTTCAGAACTGATTGGTAAGCATTATTCAGAAGTTAATAATTATGTGGTTGCTGACCTAGAAAAAAGGAATTTGGTGGTTCGGAAAAAAGTAATTAGCCATAGTTATCCCCATGACTGGCGAGATAAAACTCCCTTAGTTTACCGCTTAACTAAACAGTGATTTATTAAGTTAGAAACCATCAAAAAAGAATTATTGGAAAATATTAAAAAAGTAGAATGGTATCCCAACTGAACCCAAGAAAAAATGTGGCAAGCCATAAACTCACGGGAGGACTGGTGTATTTCTCGCCAAAGAAAATGAGGCGTACCGATTCCGGTTTTATACAAAAATAATGAAGCCATACTTAATTCTGAAATTATTGATTACGTGGCGGAAATAGTTGCTATTCATGGTTCGGATAGTTGATTTGATGGGAGTATTTTATCACTTTTGTGGGAGAAGTTTCCTCATTTAATAGATAAAAATACAGTTCTTCTAGGAACTGATATCATGGATGTTTGGTTAGATAGTGGAGTTTCGCATTGGTGTGTTTTGAGAAATTAGTTTTCTAATGAGTTTAATGAAATTATATTAAATTTGATTGTGTAAAAAAATTATGTCAAAAGTTCAACAGTGACTAGAAAGTCAAGAAGAATATAAAACTGAAGAGAAAAGGGGCAAAGTAAAAGAACTGGACATCAGCAAAAAAAACCTAGAAGGTACTTTGGATTTAAGTGATTTTATAAATTTAGAAAAGTTAAACTGTGCTTTTAATCAATTAAGTGTTATCAATTTGAGTAATTGTTTGCGACTAAAAGATTTAGATTGCGGTTTTAATAAGTTAACCAGTTTGGATTTAAATGGCTTAAATCAACTCAAAAGAATTTGTTGTAATGACAACTATCTAACAAGTATTGATTATTATTTGCTTAATTTCAATTTAACTTATCTGAATGTTTCTAACAATAACTTGTCTGAGCAGGATCTATCGATTTTTAGTGAATTAACCAATTTGGAATTCTTACGAATTGGTGGTAGCAATGAAAAATATTTTTCTCAAAATGTTTACAACAAATTCTACGGTACCTTAGAAACTCTAAAAAACTTAACTAAATTAAAGCACCTTGATATTTCTAATACTGACATAAATAATGGTTGAGAATATTTGCCGGTTAGTTTAGAGAAAATTTATTTTTCTAGCGAAGAGAGGTCAGAAAGCAAGGTAAAAGAAATTGCGGAACAATTAAAATGAATAGGCAAACTTAGCAGCCAACAACTAAAGGAATGGATAGAGGTTGGGTTTTATCCTACTGATTATGAATTTATGTTTTACTTAAAACAAAAAGGTTATCATCCTCAGTTAACTCTAAATTATGAAAAGTTAAAAGAAGCGTACAATAAAGGCCAAGGTTGATTAGATAAAAATTATCCCAAAGAAAGGAGATGAGGAATTTCAGAAATCTACCTAAATGAAAAAAATCTGGAAGGCGAATTAGACTTAGAGGATTTTAAGTGTCTAAGAGTTATATACATTTCTTGTCACATAGATGGGACTAGATTAGAAATAAAAAATAAAAATGAAAGTATCGACATTATTAAATTAGTGGCCGCTCAAGAATGACTAAATAGTAATTACCCTCAAGATGGAGTATGTACAAAAAAAACTCATCCATGAGATAATAAAGGTAAAACTAGATCTGAAGTAACTAGGTTAAGCATTAGCGAAAAAGGCTTGGAAGGCGAATTAGATCTAAGTGATTTTGTGAATCTAACTGTACTGAATTGTCAAGGAAATAAACTTACTAACTTAAATATAAGTAAAAACTTCAACTTAACTAGACTGAGATGTTACAACAATGGGCTTACCAATTTAGATACTAGCAACAATAAGAAACTCATTGAATTACAATGCTGTAATAACCAATTAAAAGAACTAAATGTGATTAATAATACCGAACTTACTACTCTCATTTGCTATGACAATAAACTAACCAATCTAAGTTATATCGGTTGCGAGAAATTAAAAATTCTTAATTGCCATAATAATTATTTAACTAACTTAGATTATTCATCTTTGCCAACCGAACAATTATTTCATTTAGATATAAGGAACAATAATCTTTTTGAGCAAGATTTGTCGGTTTTTAGTCGAGTGATTAATTTAAAAAGGTTGTACATAGGCAATAACGACGAAGCCAAAATTCAGCAAGACATTTATAATCGTTTCGTAGGCTCATTAAAGTCATTAGTTAAGTTAACTAAATTAGAACGTTTAGATATCAACAATACCAATGTAGATGATGGATTAGAATATTTACCTAATACGGTTCAGGAACTAAGATGCTCTATCGAAGAGAGGCCAGACAGCAAAGTGAAAAGAATAAAAGAACAACTAAGACCTTGCAATGGCTATTTTTTAACTTGAAAAAGTGTTCAACTGCAACTCCAAGTTCAAAATTTCCAAAAACAAGCAGAAAGTACTAAGTACTTAAAAATGAGAATTCAAGAACTAGTTAATCTAATCAAAGTTCAAAAAATAAAACTGTTTGACATTTTTAAACGTCTTTTTCCAAAGCAAAAAGAAGTTTCGGAGTTATTAAAAAATTTAATCATTGTGCATTTAGAGTATATTGAAGTTAGCAAACTAAAATTGCCGTCGGTTAAACTTCGTCGTCAGCGTGACGGGCTTCGTGACGAATTAGAAAACAAATTAGGAGACGATCTGGTCGAAGAAATCCAAAGTGTTCTTGATGACTGTGAAGAACTAGTGGTTTGAGAATTGGAATTAGATAGACTTAGAGACAAATCATTGTCAATTGAAAACCAAGGGGAAGAGGTTAAAAAAATAACCGGAAGTAAAGAGGAAAAAATCTCAGAACTAACTCAATGATTTAAAAGAGAAGAAAGCAGTTCAACAATAGCAGAAATAAACAAGTGGCAAGAAAAAATGGAAGTCCTAGAAGAAGAATTCGAGTATTTAAGGAAAAACTATGTTGGGATTATTGTCGCTTGAGAGGATCAGGTAAGTAATATTTCATTAATCAATCTATTTGATCAGTTAAAAAGGGAATCAACACAGGTCAAAGAAAACCAAAAAATATTTGAAAAGATTAAAGACCTTTTGATAATCAAAGAGATTTTTCTCAATATGCGCCAAACAACCATTAAAGGATTACAAAACTGTTATAACAAAAAGCACATGGAAGCAAACACTACAAATAAAGCAATGAAAATTACGGAGGAAGTGGCTAATTTTGTAAACTTTTTTGCTCCCGAGTTCTTAAAAAAAACAATTGAAGTAATAAAGAACTCTTTTCAGAAAAAAATTTCTGATAAACAAGTTGATGAATTTAAAGAACTACTAATAAATGATAAAGAAAATTTATTTCTGCTAAACAAAGTCATAATTGAAAAGATATATAGATCTTTATCCAAATCACGCTTGAGAATCAGATTAGAAAATGGTGAACCAATATTGTTTAATGGTAGATATAAAATTTTCGAAATTGAAGACGATATTTGAGAAAATAGACATTTTTCAACCCTCGAAGAAATGGAAAGGGTAATAATTTTACTCAGTAGGAATTTGCGTGAATTGAAAGAGGAATCGGAAAAAGAAAAAAAATACTTTGAAGGGTATGTGATTTTAAAGAAAATTGCGACAAAAAACTCAACTTTGCATAACGAAGAAAAGGCTTGTAGGGAGAATTATTAATGTGACCTTCTTTGTTTGCTAATTTTTCAAACAATTTTGTTGGGTCTTGCATCCTTTATTTTCTTTCAAGAACAAACAGAGTTTTTAGTTTTTAAAATTACTTAATAATAATGAACCAAGAAAAAGATCAACAAATCCAAAATCTCCAAACCAAAATCCGAGAACTGGAACAAAAATTAGAGGACTATTCCCAAGGCGGAATAAAAATCTTATTTTCCGGTAAAGCCAATGCTCAAAGAGTAGCCCGGAAAGTCAAACCCCGCACTTTACGCGAAATCCCAGAATTAAGCCTCGGTAGCGAGGAGCAAAAATCCAAAAACCTAGTCATTGAAGGCGATAATTTACTTGCCATGGCAACTCTCTACCAGTATCACGGCAAAATCGACCTGATAATTGCCGACCCTCCCTACAATACCGGCAAAGATTTTCGTTATAATGACCGCTGAGACCAAGACCCGAACGACCCTAATTTAGGGGATTATGTGAAAGCCGATGACCCTTCCCGCCATACAAAATGAATGAAATTCATGTTGCCGAGAATACAAATGATGCGACAGATGCTAAAACTAAATGGGGTTTTGGCATTTTGTATTGACGAACGAGAATTATTTAGACTGGGAATGATGCTGAATGAAATTTTTGGAGAAAATAATAGAGTAGCCATAATTAACTGACAAAAACTCGGTGGACCTAAAACCTATACTCATGTTTCGCCCGCCACCGAATACATTTTGGTTTATGCCAAAGATTTAGAAAAAGCAGAAACGAGTTTAATGCCTCGAACTGAGAATTATTTAAAACAGTTCAAAAACCCGGATAATGACCCCCTGGGATCCTGAATCGCCGACAATTCAGGATCCCAAACTCCTACTTACAGTATGGTTTATAGTATTCAAAATCCCTTTACTGGCCAATTTTGCGAACCGCCAATGGGATCCTGTTGGCGGTTCGCAAAATCGCGAATGAAAGGATTTTTAGAAGGATGAGGCTCTGAATATGAGGAGGTAAATATTAAAGACGATAAATCAAATGCCCTCCTAATTAAAGGTTTTTCAATGAAAAATATCGAAAGTCCTCTCAATGACCCCGCAATTCAAGTCTCCTCGCAAAAGGCTTACCAAATTTTAGAAAAAGGACCTTGACCCAAAATAATATTTTCTCATGGTGGCAAAGGTAAACCCCAACAAAAACGATATTTAGCCGATATGAAAGAAGGACATATACCCATAACTTACTGAGGAAAGGAGGATTATGAAAATCCGATTGAATTAGGAGTAGTAAGTTGAGACCTCACCCAGTCTGGAACCACGGCAGCCGCGAGTAGTGAAATAGCCCGGTCAGTTGGAGTCGGACATGGTTTTGAAACTGCTAAACCTCTTAAACTAATTACTAAAATTACCCAATTATGGTGTCCTCATAACGGCATAGTTTTAGACCCTTTTGGGGGTAGCGGAACCACCGGACATGCGGTTTTACAACTAAATAAAGAAACTAATACTAACCGCAGTTTTATTTTAATGGAAACTGGGAATATTGAGAATGGCGATAATTACTGCCGCACGCTTTTACAAAAAAGATTAGCCGCCGCGATTACCGGAAAATGAGCCGACCAAAAAGAACATGAACCGCTAGGAGGAGGATTTAAGTTTACTACGCTGGATAAACAAATTAACAACCAAGCCATTTTGCAAATGGAAAGAAACGAATTAATTGACACCATAATTGCTAGTCGGATTGATAAATATCAGCAAAAATATCAAAATTTACAAATCTTAAAAAGCGAGAATTATCATTATTTAATTGCTAAAAATAGCAATCAGGAAGGTTTTTTTTTAATTTGAGATGGACCAAATAAAAATGTCAATTTCACCAAAGAAGTTTATCAAAAAGTAGTCCAAGAAGCCAATGAAAATAACTTAAAACCTCCTTATCATGTTTACGCTCGGCTTTATTTATGCCAAGTAGACACTGTGAATTTTTACCAAATTCCCAATAGTATTTTATTAGATTTTGGTTTTGATTTAGAGAAAGATAAGTTTAATTAACTAAGAAAAAAAACTAATAATAGTAAAACATTAAAATTACAGATATGTCTATTCTCTCGTTTTTGATAAAAAGTGCATTAACGAAATATACCATGGAACAATTTTCACTTCATTTCAAGTATAATTGAGGAAATTTTCTTTTCCAGATTGTCCTTGCTGTTGTAATTGCGTGAATTATTAAACGCATTTTAATTTCTTTTCTAAAATAGATTCCTTATTCCTTTCTTGTTTTTAACATTTAAAAAATATTTTAACAGTGTAAAATTATAATATTATGAAGCAAGTCGAACCCAAACAAACTTTAAGTATTACCATACCTATCAGTCTCTATCAAAAATTACAACAGGAAGTAGGAAAAGGTAAAATCAGCCAGTTTATTAAAGAAACAGTGGAGGAAAAATTAACCGAACAAGAGGACAAACTGACTCAGGAATACCGCGAATGTTATGCTAATCCACGAATGATAAAAGAAGCAAAACAGTGAGAGAAAGCCGAGATTGAAAGTTGATTAAATTATGAGAGAAGCAAAAATAAACCAGCAAAGGTTAAGAGAAGTAAAAAAATAGTAAATGGCGGAAAAGTTAATTAGGCGAGGAGATATTTATTGAGTAAATTTGCCAGACAGTAATGGGCGAGAAATCAAAGATGCTCATCCTGCCTTGGTAGTTTCAAACAATAGACAAAATAACGCTAGTCCTTTAATAGTTATCATACCAATTACTTCCTTAAAAGCCAGTGATAAAGTTTTTTCTTTTCAGTTGCTAATTACTTTGGAAAAAAAGAGCGTGATTTTAGTCGACCAAATTAGGACGATTGACCGTGATAAGTTTAAAGATAAAATTACTGAAATAGACAATGCTTTAATGGAAGAGGTGGAAAGAAAAATCCATTTAGTATTAGCCTTAAAAAACTAAAATCATGCTAGAATTATTCGAATTTCAAGAAAAAGCCGCTTTAAAGATAGTGGAAAAATACGAGCGATATCTCCGCTGTCAAGTGGTTATTAAGAAAGGAAATGAAGAAACCCCAGTGCCTTTTATCCAAATTTTAGATGCCTTAACCGGTTCAGGGAAAACAGTAATTTTAGCCAAAGTTATCGGCGAAATAAGTAAATTAAGTCAAGAGAATCCAATAATTTTGTGATTAAGCAAAGCCAGTGTGGTAGTAGAGCAAAGTTTTAATAATTTAACTAGTGGGGGAAAATATCACCATTTATTAGGTAAATGTCAGGTTATCATGCTTGCCGAATACCGCGAAAGTTTATTATTCGAAAATGAGCCGCTGGTTCTTTTTGCCACCGTAGGAACTTTTAACCAAAAAGATAAAGAAGCCGGTAATCGCCAAATTTATCAATGTAAGTTAGATGAGCAAAATCAAAGCACTTGGGATAGTTTAAAAAACCGGGGTGAACGACCGCTTTTTATTGTTTATGATGAAGGACACAATTTATCCGACCAACAAACCGATTTATTATTAGAGTTAAAGCCGGAAGTTTTTTTAATGGCTAGTGCCACCATGAAATTTCCCCACAAGTTAGCCGAACAGTTTACCGAATTAAAAAAAGAAAGCAAGTGGCAAGACCCTGATTTTTTCACCCAAGTGCCAACTACCGAAGTAGTAGAAGCCGGTTTAGTGAAAAAAGTAATTCAGTTAGCCAGTTATGAAAATCCCCGTGAGGAAACCATTTCCTCGCTGGTTGAGGACTTAAAGACCATCGAAAACCAACTCCACAATAATTTACCGAACCAAAAACCCAAAGCGATTTATGTTTGTCGCACTAACGTTTTGGAATTTGATCCTTCTTTGCAGGATAACATTCAACAAAATTTTACCCAAAGAAAAGCCCCACCGATTTTAATTTGAAGGCATTTAGTCGAAAAATGTCAAGTAAAACCAGAAAATATTGCCGTTTACTGCGATTTAAAATTTAGTCGAGAGTTTCCCAAACCTCCGGAATTCAATTTATTTGCTGGGAGTGGAGAAAAGAAATATCAAGAATTTATTAGTGGTAATTTTCAACACATTATTTTTAACTTAGGATTACAAGAAGGGTGAGATGACCCTTTGGTTTATTGTGCCTATATTGACCGTTTGCTTAATTCTTCCCTGGCGGTGAAGCAAATAATCGGGCGAGTTTTACGCCAACCTAAACCAGCCATCACGCACCAATTGCCGGAATTATTAAATACTGCTCATTTTTACATTCAGGTCGAAAAACAGTCTACTTTTCAAGGAGTAATTGAAGAAATTAACCATGAATTAGAAAAAAATGGTCGAGGTATTGAGATTAAACCAACTACTTCCGTGGATAAACCGGAGATCGTTAAAGTTGAAGATATTTACCAACTACCAAAAATTATTTGTAATGCAGTTTATGCCGAACCGGAAATAACCAAAATTATCAACCAAACCCCAGATTGAAGAGAGGATAAAATTAATACTCGGGGTGATAGTTATCGAACTATTACTAAAAAATATATTGACGAGCAAGGCAATTTCCAAGAAACAGTTCACGAAAAGACCGGTGATACTGATAAGATTACCGCCCGAGCAGTTTTCTACCGAGAAATTATTCGCAAACTTCCTCAAATCCGGGGAATGGTTTTGCTAGATGAGCCTAAATTTGATGCCTTGGTGGGGTTTAAATCAAATGTTTACGGGCAAATCATTAAAAAGGTGGATGAAGTTATTAAAGTTTATTTAGACCATTCTCAACTGGAAGCAAGCGAAACAGAGTTATATACCATCCCCGATTTATTACTTTATAATCCTGCTAATTCTATTAATTTTAACAATAGCATTCACCCCAAATACTCTCAATTAAACAAGTTAGAAGAAAAATTTGCTCGCGAATTAGATAAATTTGGTTATAAGTGGTGTCGTAATCCTTCCCGCACCGGCTACTCTATTCCCCTGATTACCTTGGGTTCAACTCGCAATTTTTATCCCGATTTTTTAGTTTTCCTTCAAAATAAAATTATTGCGATTGATACCAGTGGCGAACATTTAATCAAAGATAAAGTTGACCGAAAATTACTGAATATTAGTCCTAAGTTATTAGTTTGTTTTATTTCCAGCGGAAAATGAGATGAAAAAACAATAGAAAAAACCGATGAAAGTGGTTGAACCTTATGAAAGAGAAGAACAAACGATGGAAATTTATCCGTAATTAATCAGGAAAACTTAAAAGAAATTATTGAACAGATGTTAGAGAATGTAAGTTAAACTGTTCTACTGATTGCTTTTTTAATTCTTGCTATTTCTGCTTCCTTATTTCGACTTCAATCCCGAGATAGAATGCGGATTATTTTTCAACCTTTATTTTCTAATAATTGTTGCCGGTAGACATCTCTTTCGATATCTTTTAATTGGCTATGTCAATAATAACCATCGCATTCAATACCTAAAATATACTGCTTAATTTGGTTGTCCCAAAGGGCTAAATCAATATGATAACCAACGCTTTTTATTTGCTTATGAATTTTGTATCCTTCAATATTTTTTACTAATTCGTTATATACTTTTTCTTCAAATAATGAATCAAAATCTTTCAGTCCTGAATCTTTTTCATAAAGAGAAGCATTAACAATTTCTGGAAGTTTTTTCAATATATTTTGTGTGTTTTCCGACTGATTTTTTCCACAATAATAGGCATATTCTAAATATTTTTTGAATAGTTTTGACCCCAGTTTTCGATTTTCATCTTCATCGGTAATTCTACTTAAATCACTTGGCAAAAGACTAGTTACGACAATTACTTTCTCTCGTGCCCGACTGATGGCAACATTAAGCCGTTTTTCGCCGCCCTCTTGACCAAGCGGGCCAAAGTGGAGATAAAATTTACCCTCTTCATTCCGAGCATAGCCAATGGAAAAAATAATAATGTCTCTTTCATCTCCTTGAACTTCTTCTAAATTTTTAATAAACAAATTTTTGTATTGATTTCTTTCTTTGTCAATATAGTCTTCTATTTTTCCTTGCTGTTTGACATTAAAAGTAATAATTCCAATTTCTTTGTCAGTAGGAAGCGTTTTTAATAACTGAGCAATATAACGAGCTTCGATCTCATTTTCGGTGTTTATCCAACGTCCCTCAGGTTGGTAGTGATACTCAATCGGTGGCAAGTAATTTTTTTTTTCACTGGCGGAAACAATTTGTAAAATACCGTTATAAAATGCTTGGTTAGAAAATTCAATTAATTCAGGGTGTCGAGAGCGATAATGGTATAATAAAGTTAATTTTTCCTTATTGCGAGCATATTTTTTAGCATAAGTTAGTAAATTGCTATTTTTTTCTAAATCATCAATTTCTAAATTAATATTTTTTCCTGTTTCATTTAGTAAATTTTCTATTTCCTCTTCTTGCTCTCATATTTCTTCTTCGTTTTCTAAATGACTTCTAAAAAAATCAGTTGGCGGCAATTGTTGTTCATCGCCAATGACAATGCATTTTTTGGCTCGGGCTCAGAGGGGAATGCTTTTTTCTAAAAGAACTTGGGAAGCCTCATCAAAAATAAGAAAATCGAAGGATATTTCTTGTCGATTAGTTATCGAAGCAATAACCTCCGGAGTAGTTAATCAAATAGGAAAGTAATTCACTAATTCTGGAAAAAGTTTTTTTAAAGAAGAAATTTTTCTCTTTTTATTTAGTTCCTTTGCTAATAACTGATTAGCAGATAATTCATCTAAATTTTCTTTTTGTTTATTTTTAAGGATTATTTTTACTAAATCCTTTTTCCTTCTAATGATTTCTGATTGTTCGCGTTGAATTCTAGTTAATTCATCTTGATTTCAGTCCACTAAAACTTCCTTATTTTTTTCTTCGGTTTCTTTTAGTCAGTTAAAATAAACCGTTTGCTCGCAGATTTCACTATAATTATCCAAATAACTTAATTCCTGGTCGACCAAAATCTTTTGGAAAAAGTAACTAATATTTTCTTTGGCACTTTCGTCAAATTTGGCTAGAAAAAAATGAAGTTCGCCAATGGCTAAGAATTCTTCTGAAACAAACTGCTGAATAGTAATTAAAAATTTTTCCTCACTACATTTTTGTCAGAAATCAGCAAAGTTTTTTATTTGTAAAAAAGTGAAAAAGTTTTGATAATTCGGATTAGTTTGTAATTCTGCCAACCCTTTTAGTTTGCTTTCTAATAGTTTGGTCGACTGGTGATTTTTGCTACACTCTTGTGCTAGTTTGGTGCTCAGAATTAATGATAATAAATTAATTTCTACTTTTTCACCCTTCAACTCTTTTAGTAAATTATTAATTATGTCCTGGAAATTATGCTTATTTTCTCAACTAAATTCAAATCCTAGGAGATTATTCGCCAAAAAAATGTTACTTAATTGGAAACAAACTGACTTTCAATTTACAAAAATCTTGCTAAATTTGCTAATGTATTTTTCTAAATCATCTTTTAATTTATCTAATTGTTCCTTATTTTTCACCCATTTACTTATTCGGATCAAGGTTGGCGATAATTGATGCTTTCGGTCAAATTTTAAATAAACTTTCTGCAAAGGAATCTGGCGACTGGTTTGAAATTCCTTTGCCACTTGGCAATAATTAACAATTTTTCTCAAATTGGAGGCTTCCCTTTCTTCCAAACTAGCCATTTGTTTCTCGCCATTTGAGTATTCATAGTAGTTAGACCTTTCTTGCTGGTTATTTTCTAGGCGATTTAATATTTCTTGGTAAATCTGGCGAGTTTGAGCCAATTCATTTATTTTAATAATTAAAAAATTAAGACCAATAATGCCTAACTTGTCATAAATAACTTTTAAAGCTACTTCCTTTTCACAAACTACTAAAACTTTTTTTTGATAGATCAAAGCATTTGCTAGTAAATTACAAATTAATTGACTCTTTCCGGTGCCGGGCGGACCATCAATACAGAGAGTGTTTTGCACAAAATCGCGAAAAATTTTTTTTAAAATATGGGTTTGAGAGGGGTCGCTAGCAAAAGGGAGATAGAGGGGTTTTCGTTGCTGACTAGTCTCTTTCGGTTCGGGATAGCTAAGTATATTCTCCGCTTCGCCCCTTAGTAAAGCCAAGGCTGATTTTGACCAATTAATGGTCTTGCCTTGTGAATATTCCTCAACAATTTCCTCAAAGTCGCGGAATAAACTTAAATTAGGTTCACTGTCGATAGTTAGACAAAAATTTAAAACTATTTCTAATTCGTTTTCCGGATAATTTTTTGGTTTATTGCTTAAAGTTAACCGAACAAAAGGTTCAGGTTGAAAATACTCACTTTTTCGTTCTTCATTAGAAAAGAAGTGATTTGATTTATGTTCTGATTCTTGTCATTGCTGCTGACTCCGATCAGTTAAATTATGGTGGCTGATTTTTGAGTCTGATTCGGTGAACGGACTAATGCTTGTTCCTCGACTTTTTTCTTCACGTTCAGTTAGAAAATTATTTTTTTCTCTCATTAGCGAAGAAATGGTTCGCGAAAGTTTGATTTTAACTGGACTAGCGGCCACCAAAGTTTGTAATTCCTGAGTAAGAAAACTTAGGTAATTTTTTCCATCCATTCCTTGGTTATTTTTTAACTTATTCTCGAAATAAGTTAATTTTTCTTTGGTTAATCCTAATTCTTTTTGAAGGTAGTAAAGCAAATTGTAATTAATTTTCCTTTCTGAATAAAAAAAAAGACTTAACTTTTTAGTCTTTTTGATGTCAAAATCACAAGGGAGTAGAAATAAAGGAGCATTGACTAAGCGAAGGATGTTTTGGCGGTTGTAAAAATAACCTCGCACAAAAATAACTCCTAAAAAAAGTGCTTTATATCCTTTTTCTTGTTGAACTGCTAAATTTTTCTTTTGGAGATGAACTACTTTTTTTTGAAATCTAGAAATAACTTCGGGGGTCGATGACTGAAAAAAACTTTCTAAATCTAAGGAGAAATTTTCTCTGGCTTCTTGACTATTTAATAAACTTAAAATTGAGGAGGAGAAAATATTAGTGGGGTCATTTTGGTTTAACAATTCGGTTAAGTCTCATGTTAACCTTTCACTTAATGAAAACCTTATTTTTCGATTATAAAGAGGGTTTAAATTTAATAGTTTATCCTTTAGTTTTATCAGTCCTAATAATTTAGCATTTTTTTTATTTTCTAGTTCCATCATAGTTAAGTTATTTTTAAATTATTTTACCTAAAAATATTTAATATGAATGAGAATAAAGATAAGTTATTTACTTCTTTAAAAAATGATTTAGAAGAGGAATTAAAAAAATTACAAAAAGAAAAACAAGAGCAAGAAAAGGTCAATCAATTAAAATTAGTTGAATTAAGGAAAAATATTTCAGAAGAAGTTGTGCAAACTTACGAAAAAAATAAGTCAGAGTTAGTGGAAATATTTGAAAAGAAAGAAATTAACTTAAAAAATGATGTAGAGCGTTTAATAAATGAAAATAAAAAGGAATTGGCAAAAATCGAGAGGAAAAATACCGAAAAAGTTAAGAGTTTAGAAAGGGGGTTGGTAAAATTTTATTATTGATTATTCGGAATATTTTTTATTTGTTTGGCAATTATCAGTGGAGTATTTTTCTCTTTGCGAAGTTCTAGCCGTTAATCAAGAATAAAGGTAAACGCTAAGAAATATTAAAAAAAGTGATTATATGAAAAAGTTTGCTATTCAATTATGAATTTAAATAAAAAATTAAAAAACTTCCTAAAAATAACTTAGAAAAAACTATGGAAAATAATAATAGAGTTAAAAATGAAAACCAAAGTAAAGATTGGTTGAAAAAAAACCATTGACCCGCTACCCTTTATGTCGAAGGTCAAGATCAATTTCGTGGTTGATTCAACTCTTCGCTAATTACTTCGGTTATTCTTACCAGTCAGGCACCTTATCAGCAAGTTCTTTCGCATGGCTTTGTGGTGGATGAGAAAGGTCATAAAATGTCAAAATCTTTGGGTAATGTGGTTGATCCGGAGGACATTATCAAAAAATTCGGGACTGATGTTTTGCGTTTATGAGTAATTAGTTCGGATTTCACCAAAGAAGTAAAAATTAGTATCCCCATTTTAGAAAATTTGCGAGAAAGTTATCAAAAAATTCGGAATACTTTGCGGTTTTTGCTGGGCAATCTTGCCAATTTACCACCCGAAATAAAAAACGAACAGGACTTAGAAGCAAATTTAGACCCCGTAGATTATTACCTTCTTCATAAATTAGAAAAGTTAATAGCAGAAAATCAAAAGAACTATAATGAATACAATTTCAACCCTACCTATTCCTCTTTATTAAATTTCTGTATTAATGATTTAAGTTCTTTTTATTTTGAAATTAGCAAAGATAGTCTGTATTGTGATAACCTTCATTCTTTGCGAAGAAAACAAATTATTACTACTCTTTATTATTTATTAGCAGGATTATTAAAAATTATTTCCCCCATTTTGCCTTTTCTGGCCGAAGAAGTTTATCAAAACCTCCCTTTTAACTTTGGTTTTGCTGGTCAAGCAAGTGTTCATTTATTAAAATATTCTAATGCCAAAATTCCCTCTAATAATGAAGAAAATATTGCTATAATTACTAATTTCCTTCTACCCTTGCGCCAAGTTGCTTACCAAGCCTTAGAAAAAGCCCGCCAAGCAAAAATTATTGATACTAATTCCCAAGCCAGTTTGGAAATTTATCTAAAAGAGGAAAAAAAAGGAAATTATTCAGAATTTAACTTAGAGGAATTATTATTAGTATCCGAAGTTGAGATTAACGAAAAAGAGGAGACCGATACTTTAAAAGGTAATTTTTGTTCGGTCAAAGTAAAAAAGTCTGGCCAAGAAAAATGCGTTAGGTGTTGGAATTATCGAGATTTAGAAAATAGTCTTTGTTTACGTTGTAAAAATATCAGATAGCAAAAAAGAATACTAAAAAAAATGCGAGTAATAAAAAATATTTTTAAGTTATAGAAGGAAATACTAAAATTAATTCTTATTTTTTATCTTTTAATAATCCATGTTCCAAATATGATCAAAAAAACTTCTTCAAGGGTAAAAAAAGTTGAAAGTTGGTTCTGAATGGATCTAATTAAACGCTTCCTAAATTTGGTTTCAAAATAGATAATCAGGCAATTGGTTCCTTGCCTATCTCGACCAATAATTTATTAACTTTCGAAAAAGGTCGGGAACCGATAAAATAACCTTTTTGGTCTTTTCCTTTACTTTCGGCACTATAAGGAGAAGGATGGGTGCTAATTAAACTATACTCATTACCGATTTGACACTCTTCCGTAATTTTTTTGGCTTTTTGACCTCAGAGTACTCAAATTAACTTTTCATGGTGGATTTTTAGATAAGTTAACAAAGAATAAATGAATTCTTTTCATCAACTCATATGAGAAAGAGCTTGTCCATCACGAACGGTCAGAGCAGTATTGATTAAAAAAACTCCTTCTCTTACTCAGGGCAGTAAATCACCTTTGGTCGGAGGAGGGCAATTAAGATCTTGACTGAACTCTAAAAAAATATTTTTTAAACTGGCTGGTATATAGTGAGGTCTTTGGGTACTAAAAGCAATACCATCTGCTACTTCTGGTAAGTGATAAGGGTCTTGACCTAATATCACTACTTTTATTTTGGCTGGAGCAATTTCCCGAAAGAGGCGAAAAATATTTTCTTTGCTAGGTCAGCACTTATATTTTTTATATTCCTCATCAAGTCTATTCAATAGCGGAAAAAAATAATCTTTTTGGGCTTCTTGGTGAAAAAAAATTTCTCAGTTGGAATCAACTTTATCTAAATAGAACTCTCTTCACAATAAATCATTATTCATTATCATAATTTTTGATTTTTTCTTTAAGGTTGCCAACTCAAATAAATTAATTAAATATAAATTATATGACAACTCTACAAAAATACCTAGAAAAGAAGTATTTCACTAAAAAAGAAAGAGCGGAAGTAAAAGAGACTAAGAAATATTTGTTGAAAGGGGAGAGAGAGAGAGAGAGAGAGAGAGAGAGAGAGAGAGAGAGAGAGAGAGCAAAATTGCCAAAATCGCAACGGAATTTCTTGGTCGAACGAGCCAAACCAAATTTCTCCCGCGAAAGCGAGAGTTATCCCGTCATATAAGTATAAGTTAGATTTGCAGTTTTTTAATGGAGGGTGAAAAGGAATAAAAAATAAATTAGTTGAGGAAAATAATAAACTTAATGTTGTAAAGAACGAAATCGCAGATATTGTGGTTTTTTTCAACCGAGAAGGTGAGCAACTCGATGAACAAAAAAGTCTGATTAATAGGAATAATGCATTTGATAATTTGCAGTTGATTTTTAACAGATTGGATGATTTAGAAAGGGGTTTGCGGTTAAAAGTGTTAGAATTAGTTTTTGTTCTCAGCGAGGTCATTAAAAATCAAAACAATAATTTAGCCTCCGCCCACGCCAAAGTAGCCAAAATTAAAACCGCCAAAAAAGACCTAAAAGCCCTACTAGAATTAAGTATTCCCAAATTAGAATATGACCGATTATTAGAAGAAAAATCGCGAGAAATTGCTGAATTAAATGGTGAAATTAGAGATAAACAAGGAAGTATTTCATATTTAGAAAGTCAATTAATTGGATTAGAAATTAGCGAAAGAGAATTAAAAGAACAATTGGAAACAGAAAGAAGAGATAATAATAAATTAAAAGAAATTATTGCCGGTAATTATTTTGGACTTCATGAAGAAAAAAAATCTTTGGAAGAAGAAAATAAACGAATAAATACTGAAAATACCCATTTAAAAACTGAAATCACTCGCCTAAATGAACAAAAAACAGAAATAGAAACAATTAATGCTTATCTTTC
>CAMKVN010000599.1:0-26544 GCA_946474995.1 Funneliformis geosporum
TACAAATTAAAAATAGAATTAAGAATTTACCAGATCAAATTGAAGATGAAATAGATGAAATAGAAAATTCTGAATGTAATATGTCAATAGTAATAACATATTAATAAAAATATATTTTAAAGCGAAAATGATGTATTCTTTAATTATACAATCAAACCAATAAGACTTTTTATTATTATATTTAACGTAGTTTTTAGATGTTCTTTTGTTTTTTTTTAATTTTCATATATTTCCAAATATTTAATAAAATTATTGTGTATTATCACGCTTTTGTTCTTAACAAATTTTGTTATAATTTTATATTATAATTCTTCATATGTTATCATTTCAAGTGATATAAATGTAAATATAAAAAAATTAAATTTTTTACATAATCAAAATATTTATAATTATTAAAAATAAATATAACATACGTAATGTAATTTCATGATGATTTTTTTTAAATGAAATTGTGTTACAAATATATGTATATAAATTTCCTTATTTAGTAATAAGAATAAATTAAAAAAAATTTTTTCTATAAAAAGTTAATAGCCAAATGTATTACAATATAATTGACATTAAATAATGAATATTATTATTAAACAAATCAACAAACAATTTATGACGTATGATTTAATTATTTTTTATTTTTTATTTTTAAAGTTGGTACTTATTTGCTACTATTTTTTTTAAAAAAATAGCATCCAGGCTGAACAACAAGGATATCAGTACCAATTCACAGCCAAAAAAGATGAGTCTCCAGCCGATATTTAGTACGAATAGGGCCTCGCTACTCAATTAATTATATAAAATAAAAAAATATAAAAAAAAAATAAAAAAATTAAAAATTAAAACTAAAACTAAAAATAAAAAAATAAAATACTAAAACTAAAAATAAAAATATATATAAGATAAAAATAATAAAAATAATAAAACTAAAAATAAAAAAATAAAATACTAAAATGAAATTGAAAAATGATATAATAAAAATAATAAAAATTTAACTTCTCCTCCTTCTTCTATCCCTCCCTTGAGATCGATCCCTACTTCTTGATCGATCCCAAGAACGCCTGCATTCTCTAAATTCAAATCGCCATCTGTCTATTCGTTGCCTCAAATATGCGTGTCTTATTTGATCTAAAAATAAATTAATAAATTAATAAATTAATATATATAAATATATTTTTATTTAAACAAATAATAAATTTAAATTAGACTATCATTAATACCTTGAGGCAACCAAAATTCATCCCTCATCATATGGTAAAATGCCACATCAAATCGATTTGAACTTCTTATCGGAAATCCTTCAGGATTTCCAACCCTTATTCTTCTAGAGTTCTCATAACCGCGAACCAGCGCGGCCCATTTTACTTGGCATTATCTGCCAGTAACTTGAGCTGGATGAATATTGTTATTTCGGTTACTATCCCATCCCAGATAACAGCATGCTCAGTATTCAGAGCATTTTCGAATTCTTCGCGATATTCATTACGAAGATTTATTAAATCTTCTGTGGCATCGTAAGTCCAAACCATTCCAGCCATATTTTGATATTATTGTTCCTATTATCAAAAAAGTTCATTGGTTTGAATTGATTTTAAAAGTTCAACAATTTCGTCTTATAATGATTGAATTTGCATTCGTATTTGTCAGATGGCAATACATCGTATTATGTTTAATTTTGACAAAATAAACGAAGAGTATAAATTTAATAAAAGTTATATAAGAATAATTTATTCATTTAGGATGTTAATTTCATAATTTTGGATTATTTATATAAATTATATCCTTGAAAATGTTTTTATAGTCTTTTATCGTTCTATTGCCATTAGTTACTCATTCAGGAATAAATATTTGGAATTGTAATTCAGTTTTGGAACATAAATTTTAGTAATCACGTCTTGTAGCTGATTGTTTAAAATAATAAATAATTTTTCAATAGAAATGAAATCAATTCAAATCTTTATTTTGCATCGAGTTTATTGCTGTAAAAATAGTGATACAAAACCATGCCTATATCAGAAAAAGTTTTGACATTTTTCTCATATATTTCAAGATTTAAAAGGTAGATTATTTATTATACTTTCTAAATTTAGATATTTATATGCATGTCAGAAAGAAGGCGACAAATATTTCATCAAAACTATCACCAGTATTTTTTTTATGTATTGAAAAGATTATTTTACAAACGTAGTGAAGAAATGAACGTACGTTGGAAAATTTCCGATAATTAATTCAATACCGCCCTAAATGGATTTATTGATTTGACCTATATTAACTATTTGGTTTGACGTTATTGCCAAGAATTAAAGACATGGTGTGATAAATCGTGTGAATATGGGAAGTCGTCAACTATAACTGTTGAAATTAAAAATTTACAGCTGATTCAAGATTATTTTCAAGATTTCATATGCCATCATTACTTAACTATAAAAACAAGAATCAATACATAAATCATTTACATGTAATGGGTTGTTATCTCATTCAAGGAAACATACGAAAATTTATGGAGACAATCAATTTAATTTAACAATTATGGGAAATTGTGAATCCCGAAAATTTCAATCAAACCTCAACCGAGGCAATAATATATTGCTGGAGGCTGACTAAAATGATTTATTTCTTGAAGGTACGTTGAGTGTATATAATTATATTATTTGATTTCAACAGATTTAAAGTCTATAATAATTCAAATTTATATTATGAATTTCTCTGTAATTTTGAAACGTGATATATCGTACCTAAGGAGATAAGTTATGAAAAAAATTATGGGAGACGGTAGTAAATATTTTACTAGTAGGTATTATAATTATTTTTTTTTAGAAATTTTATTTTTTCACTTTTCAAGATTCCTGTAATCTCAAAAGGGTTTGCATTATTTCCAATAAAGTTGTAGTTATATTATCAAAATTATAGTGATGTAGAATTTAAAATCTCAACTTGAAATTTTTCCAGCGTTAACACAATTTAAGAATAAACAAAAATTAAATAACCAGCAAAATGTAAATGGATTCTTATCGTATTTTAATTTCTGATAATAAGCATTTTCGGATTGATACCTGTTTATTATGCTGTCAATAATTGTTATAAATTGATATTGTTATGAAACGTGAAATCATCGTTGGAAAGTCATGGCATACAAGTTAATTTAGATAAACTAATTAATAATGTAATGAGCATTAATGTAAATAATTTTTTTTAAAGAATATATATATTAAACATATACGAAAAAAATAATCAATCTTCCGATCTTATTTTTTGTGATAAATTGTTTATAACGAACTGGTGGTTCTGTTAGAAAAAACAAGTTCGTTATAAAAAATTACTATGTTTCTATAAGAACCATTCTATTTTTTATAACGAATTAATATAAAATTTAAAGATTTAAAGTTCATTATATCCAGAGTGAGGTTTGTTATAAAGAGAGTTGACTGTAATTGTTTCGTATGAAACCGGTTTAATAATAAGAAAAAAACAAAAAACATTGATACATATCTAAACATTCTTTTAAAAAAAATCTAAAGTAAATCTATAAAATTAAAAAAATATTTTATTAAAAATACCGGTATTTTGTTAACTTGTATTAAATTCAGATATTCATATTCTCTCTATTTCAAATATTCATATTCTATCTGAAATTCAATTTCAGATATCCAATTCATTCTTATCATTGTCGTCCCGTCATCGCGTGATTAAAAAAAAAGTTTTTTTTAAAGTAGAAAAATTATAGTTTCTAAGTTGAAATGCATAAATTTAATTTTAGCTATAGAAAACTAAATATCATTTAAAAATCGCAAAAATTATGACGAAGATTAAGAAGAACCAACGTAATCAACTCTTAATTTCCTTGTCACGTTTGATAGAAGCGTTCCAATTACAAAATATTTTCTTCGATTTCTGAAATTTGAAATTGCATGTATTTATTTGAACTTTTATTACATTTTGATAAAAATATATTCGGAAAACCTTCAAGCTTTAACTGAATATTTCAGAAAATGATCATAATTCTTTATTTCTTTTGACAACACAAGTCAAAATTATTTTTAAAAAGATGATTATTGTAATTTAATAGGGAATGAAGATCAATTTAACAATTTATTAATAATCCTTAAATAATAGAAAAGGATTTTATTTAATAAATAGTGTTTCAATTATTACTGCTTTAGCCGACGCTCTATAATAAGGTAAAAGAACTTTTCTAATCTAATCCTATCGAAAATATCGAGGCGAAAGCACCCTTCTTTATAATAAAATTTCCTTAATAAGGATTTGATCCTGTTGGCAAAAACCGAAATATCGTCCAGATGGACATACTGCGCAGCGATCGATTAAAACGCTGTCAATTTTCACGAGTGACCGCTTAAAAAAATTGAGTCAATACATGATTGGCTCTTTTTTTTATACTTGTGCTTAAAAAAAATAAATTTGTACCACACAGCGGATAATAGTAAGTTTTTTTTTTTTTTTTTTACTTTCTTCAAGAATATTTATCATTTCGTTATAAAGAAATTAAAATAATCAAAATGTAAGCTGTCATTAAATCAAATGAGTGGATTATTTTTATTGAAAAATATTTTAGCAATGTTCAAGAAATTGGTACTGGTGGCTTTGGGAAAGTCTATCATGCAAATTGGAATAGTTCAAAGAAAAATTTAGCATTAAAAACGTTTGATAACTTCAATGATGCCACTGTATAAGAACTACGGACTAGATTATTAATTAGTGCTCTCGACATATTAGATTTTATAATAATTGATCGGTCTGGTAACGATTCCGCCAAATGCTCTGAAAACAAAAATTAAGCAATTTATAATATTAAAATAAATTTTTTTATTATTATATATTTATTATAATTAAATAATAAATATCTTTAAAAAATATTTATTATTTTTTAAAAAAAATTAAATATATCTTTAAAGATAAAGTTTAATAATTATAGTAATAAAATAAAAAAATAAACTAATATAATCAATATAATCAAATAATTAAAAATTGTTTTATTTAAATTATTATTATTAATAATATATAAAATATATATAAGAATAAATAATAATTAATAAATCAAAAAAAATACAATAATTAATTCATTAAAAATAAATAAAAAAGCGAAGATTTGATATGTTGGCATTTATTTTCTAGAAACAAATTGTCTTGGGATGCCAAATTGATGCTTAGTTTATGAAATATAAAGGGGAAATATAGCAATTCAATAAATAATATATCATCCTAATTTTTATTCTAAAAAGGGACTCCAAATATGATTGGTTCTTTAATTTATTTATCAATAAATCTATTTTTTACATTTCATTTTTTTTAAAAAATATATTTCGAGTATAGAATGTAATGTGAGTAATGTGAATATCTTTTCATAAGCAATTCATAACAAACGTGTTTTTCGTGTTGTATCAGTGATTTGGTCAAACTTAACAGCAAAATTGCCGTTCATAAGGTACGGTAATATTTGCATTATCAAGACGCTATCCTTTTTTTTTTTTTTTACTTTAAAGTATAATTTAAATATTTATCGAAAATGCAGTATACTTTCATGAATATTTATACTTTTTTTTCATATCGTATAATATAATAATCTAATTGGCATAAATTAAATTACTTTCATATAATAAAAGTTAAAATGTATAAAAAATACATTAAAAGTGCGTTGATAATACTTTTTATTCTTTAATATTTAAAAGCCGCCACAAGATAAATGTTACACACGAAAATACTACAATAATATTTAAGAAAGGGGCAGGTTAATCTTTAAAAATGTGATTTTTAATACTAGTATCGAAATTTAATTATTTGAGAATTTATTCTTTCTTTATTATTTAATTTATGTAACGTTTTATGATTTTTTAAATATAAATCGTCGACAAATAAATTAGAAGATTGAAAATTGTTGCTATATTTATGGAACAGACGGATATTCATTTTACGCATAATTATTCTATTGATAATCGATTTAGTTGATGGACATGAAGAGTCGAATAGTAACGAAGATGCAAAATTTGATGGGCAAATAAGTATATGATGTTTCTCGATTAAATATTGTTTTAAATTGTAGATTTTCATGGCATTTATGACGTGAAATAATTTATCGGTAAGAACCTTCAATAAGAACATGAAGAACAACAAATGTTCAATTGACTATCAAGCGACATAACCCGGATCATAATTATACCTTTTGAAAGATTCCTAATTTGGGGAAAAATTGCTTATTATTGGACCCTGAAGGTTGAAAGGAATGAATTTACAATGCAATGAACCAAATAGAGTTGATCTTAACCAAAACAACATGTAAACCCGATACCCTTTTACTTAAGTTTGTAAATTTCCTTTCAAATTTATTTGTGCAAATCACAAAAATATCAAGAAAATTTTTAATTCATTTTGATATTCACTAAATGTATGAAAGAAAAAATGTACAAATTTGAAACATCAAAGACATTCAAAACTCTTTATCTCAAAAAAAAAAAAAAAAAAAAAAAAAAGGTTGCAAACGACGTTCTTTTTCAGAGCTTTCTTTTTATCAACTACGCAAAACCGTTCTTTATTATTTTCTATCGAATTTTCCTCTCTTGCGCATATAATGATCCAGTTAATGCAATAATACTAATATATATATATATAACACAATAAAACAATGAAAATGTATTTCCCAAATCATATTCGACCATTAAGTTTTATTCTAATAATTTCGGTAGAAAGGGTCTCTTCTCAGCAACAAAATAGAACCTATACTAAAACTCCTGATTATCCATATAATGATAAAACCGGTTTCTATTTGCTAACGATCCTATCTTTAATTTTTCAACAATTGAGCCTTTTAGGTAAATCCAAGTGAGATTTGGGTGAAAACATCTTTTTTCAAGAAAATATTAAAATTTTTTTTTAATTCAAAAGGTTGTCTTTACGTCTTTTACGGAACGTACCGTCGATGGCGAGATTCGTCGGGAAGCCTTCCGATGGCATTAAAGATACCGTTCTACTTTGCAGTCACCGGTAAATATCTTTTTGATTTAACTCACTTTCTTTAATTGTATGTTTCAATTTGTATCTTAATAAATCATTTCCTTCATAGATTTCTTACTATATACCATGAATTTTCCGAACATTGTAAATAACCATTACGATTTTATTTTTTAAAAAAGTACTCAAGAGTGCAAACTCACACTAGACATGAAAATCTTTCTTTTATAGTTGTTCTTATTGATGTTCCGCCATGCGTGGCCTGATCCAGTTTGTCCAATAATTGGATTCATGACTAGTTTCTACGCAGCATTAAATATGATACTTCATTTAATGATATCAATTATGACATACGTTAGGTTCGTTTATCAAATCTTAGTCATCCGCTTTAAATTGAAATTCCCTAACGATTTAATATTTTCGCTTTAAAAAAATGTTATTTTAAAGATTGTGTCATAATGAGAATTTCTCATCAGGAGTATATGATTGGAAGCTTTTGCTAATCGTAATCTCAACTTCGATGTTGTTTGCGTTAGTCCCAACGTATTCTTATGGAGTGGACATATGGTGGTGTTCTATCTCGCGTGAAAGGGATTCGAAAGTGGCTTATCTAGCCATAATTGTCACCTTTGGTGTTGTCCTCATAAATGCTTTTTGTTATATTAGTGTAAAGCGACAAATTCATGGGATTGAACACTCTTTACATCGTAAATGCGTTAAGAAATTTGTAACTTACGTTTCAATATTCGTACTTCAATGGTAAGTTGATATAGAAAAAAAAAGACTTGTGCAAAACTTTACCTGCTTCAAAATGTTTATCCTTTTTTTAAAAAAATTAGGTTTTTCTCATTTCCTAACCACATTACGCGATTAATTGCTGTAAGTAATTTTGAGAGTGGAAGATTTAATTTTTAACGAAAAAAAATGCTGGTTGACTAAAAAAATAAATTCTCCCGTCACTACAGGATAGGAGCGTATGGACGTTTGTATTATATGTGGTATCCATGAATTTTGGAGGGATATTAAACGGCTTTCAATACCACATGTCTGAAGGTTGGCCTGTAAAAAACCAAGATGATCAACAACCCATCATGCGTGTTGCACCACCATCGTCTCTCACTTCTGTAATATCTCATTCAACAACATAAAAAATCACTAGTTTTATTTTTAAATATGTAATTTAATTTACACACAAATCCGTAAAGATGGTTATCATCCTGGCATCAAGGCGACGGGTTCATTTAATATTAATCGATGTTCAGGATTATTCCGTGAATTTCGTTCATAATTGTATAAAAATTAATAGAAAAATAGAATAAAGTGGTGGAGGTGACGAAATCATAATCCTTGATTTTCCATTCATTGTAGGTTCAATAATTGCTTGTATTTATATCTTGAATAGATTTAAAAAATTTTTTGTAAATTAATTTCACGTGATGGTTTGCTATTGGCACACCAAATTTTATTGTGGCAATTACATATGAAGATATTTATTAAAATCATTATTGATGCACATACTTTACATCGTACTTTAGAGTTAGGGATATTTAGCCTTGTTATTCCTTATAGGAGTATTATGTTTAAGGATTATAGGAAAAAATGGCGTTAAACTGTGGATGTACATGTAGTATTAATGATCCATAAAAAAATCCATCATCTTCTTGGCGAGTACGATCTATTTCAGGAAGAAATCTACCGTATGCGATCATCTCTCCAGTCTCTGGAACGCCTTCGAACTCCAATGCGAGACCTATTCCATTAAGATCCTTACATCCTTTCGCTAGTTCGAGCTGTTTCTTAGTTAAAGTGAGAGCGCATGTATATCGATTTGAGTGATAGATATCTTCAATTCCAAATGAAGTGGAGGGAGAAGCAAGCACTCGAAGTAAGTGGATGAAGAGTTACGGAAGATATAGTTGAGGTTAAAAGTTTTCCGATGAACTTTCCGATTCTTCGGATGCTGCACTTTTTGATTCCGACTTATTGGAACGACTGTGAATATAAATAATTTTCTGAGAAATATATTTTGTAATAACTATGTAAAAATATTACCAAATACTTGTTAGTAGTTTGTTGCCATTATCGTTCCTGTTATTGTATAGATCGTGGTGCTGATAGTGTGTTTATTGTCATCACCCCTCATTAACTTCTTACCTTCATCAAAGGATTTAATGTCGCCAAGATGATTATCATAAAAACCTAGTCTTTTTCTAACGGTATATAAAAAATGCTAACCTGAGTTGCCGAGTCAAGTGGAACAAGGTTTATGATGTTATAAGCCATAAATGAGATTACAATTCCTAAACTGTTTCTTTTTGCTGTCTAACTTTTATTATTAATATAAAACTGTCTTTAAAATATTTTTAATATTCAATGAATATTTTTATCCGAGCACTCTAAAGTTTTAGATAAACTTTTAATGACTTGTCTTTTTAAATTAGTAGATAATTGTATACCTATTCCTCTTTTTCGGCTAAATATATCGATTCATAATCCAAAAGTAGAAAGATACAAAACTCCAAATATTTTTTTTTTTTTTTTTTTTTTTTGAAAATCAATTAATGTTTCAATTTCGCGGAATTCAAATCTTTAAATGAATTTTATTAAAAAAATTCAGCATATTACAAAAAAATTGCACTCATTTATTTCTAAAGTAAAAAATAACATCTCAAAGAAAGTAGTCCAATATCAGTCTAACATTAAAAAGAACTTCACTCTTCCATTTTAATATTGGTTGCCTCAAAATCACTATTGATCTTGAACTTATTATTAAGCTCGAAAATCATTCTATCTAATTCGGTACTTATCTCACGAAATATATTATAAATGTCATTAAATTTATTATTCATCGGGTTAAGCAAATTGACATTTTCTTCTTCGACTATTTCTTCTTCACGTTCGATTTTAATATCTTCAATCGCATCTTCATCATCTTTTCTTAAATTTTGCATGCCAACAGCAATCTTCTTATAACCTTTAATGCTTCTCCACATGCGGTTAATTTTATTCCTCCTGAGCTGAAAAATAATACATAATTAGAATCTTTTTGAAGAAATTATAGGGATTATTTTTTACAAGGAAACAGGTGTCAGGAACGATAGTCATGGACCTTATATATTTGTTATATATATATATATAAAAAACTTTTAATAACAATGCATCCTTAACTTTAATAAATGTAGACATCAACCTCTTCGCCATATAAAATTAAATCGATATTTCACCTTATTTCTGTCGATTATTAACGAATAAAATGAATTAAATGTGTCAATATTTTGGCTCGTAAACCCTATTTGATTGACTTGTAATCTTTGATGAAGTCCAAGGATAATGGATAAAAGTAGCTTATTTTGTTGTAGTTTTGGGAGAAGTAAATTTCTATCTAGTAAGTGACAAAAAAATAATAAAAGGATTTCCCCGCTATTATGGTTATTTTTTAATATCTCCTTCAAAATATCTTCTTGATTTTCTCTGATATTCATTTTAAGTTTTGATGGTGGAAAGAAATTTTTTTTAAGAAAATGTGGAGATTAAAAGGTAATTAATTATATAAAAAAATAAATTTAACACGAATTGAATCTCCAAAAATGGTGGATCTTATCTTCAAGATGTTCCGACAGCAATTGATTAATCTTTTTTTTTTTTTTAATTAAAAAAAAAACTTTAAATCCACGAAAACAATGAATACACAACGAATCGAACGTATTACGAATGTTAAACAGCCCAAAACTTTTCAAAGAAAGTTTTAAAGAATCAACACCAACTCGGCCGGCTTTATAGTGCCAGTTGTAATACATGTAATACTCGCAACCAAAAAGTTACCGATTTTAAATATTTTATTTTTGTTACATTATTTCTTTAAAGGTAAGGATAACTTTATCAAAGATGCAATTGTGAGTTAGTTATGTTAATTTGTGGACTATATTTTGACATCACATGCTTAACGACAATTTCATTTTGTTGCTTAAAGCGTAAAGAAAGGATGATGAAGATGAAGTATTTTCAAGTTTGCCTTATTGAAACAAAGTATTATTTATATATTTAACCCAGAATTTAACGATTTATTTCAGAATATGGGAACGTTTCCAGTAAAATCAAGTTATGAGGCATAGTAAATCATATGATCCGTAATGTGATTTTACTGGAAACGCTCCCATATAATTTGTGAAATATAAATTGGAGACGACTTAATTAAATGCTTAGAAATAAAAGCTTGCATCTCCTTTACATTTATGAATATAAAATAATATAAAATTAGTTATGATTTTTTGTAATGTGAAACCTCATTCCTTAAAATTTTAAAGAAAACTTTGATTTTTCTTCTATAGAGGAACGATAACGTCTTATCTTTTACATTTTTTTTTTACCACACGAATTACGATCACAAGACTTATCGTTATATATATTTGATTATGAAATCATAAACTAATACTGCGCATAAAAAAATTGAACGGAGCGAAATTATATTTTTACCGGATTGACTTAGTATTTTATTTATTTATTACTATTATTATTTTTTTTTTAAAAGAAAAGAAAATATAAAATGTCTCATAATTCAATGCGCGAATTTAAAAACCTAACGCTTGAAAGTGGAGGTACCTAAATGATAATCACGTGAAAGCGAATTAACGAAAGTATTTATTTGTAGAGCAATATACAATTATAAGAAGTTGTGTAATTATGGAAGAAACTTTAACGTTTATTAAGCATACGAGACGAATAAACCAAAAGTTCATTATGTGAGTAAATAATACAATACAAGAGAATTTCCTCCCCCTACTCCGCGTTGATTGGTTTAGATCGACAAATCTATACATCAATTATACCGAGGTAAAAAATCTTGAAATTTTAATTTGTAATGTTCCCCAAGTCCAAATAAAATGGAAGGAATCATACAAAAAAATTCTTTTTAAAAATTCCTGTGGAATTTCGCGTGATAAAATTGGTGATGCAAACATAGCCTGAACTTCTTCATATTCTAATCCATCACTCTTTTTTATTTCTCCTTTACAAGCATCTTATAAACTTTTTAATTTTCCATCAATTATAAGATAAAGATCAGGAAATTGTTCTCTATTAAGTAAATTCAATCCTTTAGCAACAGAATGCTCATTAAACCAACGATTTAGAGAATTAATACATGAAATGATAGAGGATTGTGAATATTCTTTGCCAGTTGTTGTTTTCATGATTAAAATAAAATTGAAACTTCATTTTCAATCTGTTTTAAATTGCTAAGAGTTTCTAATTTATCATTATATCCTACTTGTAGACGAAATTCTTCAAAATATTATATCCAGTTTTCTGTAGACTTGTGAGTATTTTGAACATAAGCATTTTGTTTCATTTTTGAAGCTTCTTTATGAGTAGGTAATACATAACTTATCTAAAAATTAAATATATGTTTTAATATTTATATAAATAATACTTAAATAGTTAACATTATTTACCTTATTATGTTGCTTCTTGATTTTCATTATTTAAACAAAGAAATAATTGATAAAAGAAAATATAAATTATGGTAACGAAAGAAAGAACGAAGAAAAAAAAATTGCGAAAGTTTATTTTATTAAATTTTAAACTATATTACATGTTACACACATGATCATATCGGATAACTACATAAAATTTCATATGAATAATATTATTTTCGTCTAATAAAATCATTTGATAAAAAAATAATGACGGTTCCTATCTTTTGGGAGTTACCTTTTCTGTTAAATGTAAAAAAGGATTTTTTTATAATTTTTTTGGCGAGGATGATAAAAAAGATTAAAAAAAATTTAGAATTGCGACCAATCTAACTTGAAAACCTTTGTTTAATTACCCAAGATTTATTATAACGTCAGTTGCATTAAAATATAATGAAATTGATAAATATTCTTACTAACATTACTCATTTAGATATTCAAATATAAATATTTCTTTCAATATGTTTCGAAAATATAAAAGGATTAAAATGCATTTCAAAACTCAAAATTATTAACTTGTTTGTTTTTATTCAAATTATTTATGATAGTGTCATGTTATTATCCAACACCAAATCCGGCCACGCCAAAACATTTCCCCCATAAATATCACAATAAATAGGAGACAGTTTCACCAATTAAATGATACCAATTATAGAATCAAGAATAATGGAGACAGATAATGGAGGCGACCAAAATCATATAAAAACTCCTCCTGGTGTAAATGAGCTTAATCAAGCCTGATATTGACAGATTCTGTAATTTTTACAGAAAATAGTACTTGAAGACGCAAAGTATTTGTTCTTAGTGATTACTGTTAGGAAATCTTTTATTTGTACTGTTATGAAAGCTTTAAATAAAATTATTTTTAATTCATAATTTTTATTATTGATGTTTTTAAAATTAATTAAGGTTACTGATCTTATTAAACTTAACTTTTCAGAATAGAAACTTTAATACAATTTTTGACAAATTATTTTGAAATTTGAATAAAATTATTACTATATAATTTATTGATGTGCGAACATTTGCTGTAAAGTATAGAAATCCAAAATCCAAAATAAAATGAAAAATTCGTTCGATTAGAGATAACCAAAACTCTAAGTATTAAGTAACGCATGTATTCTTTACAGATTCATAAGCTCTAAGAGTACTTATTACACATTGGGTATGAATAACGCAAAAAGTGTAGGCATAACACAACTTGTTTAAGCATGGGTGCTAAATTAATCGTTAGACGCTCATCTAATGAAGAATAATCTTCTAAATTGAGAAATTCTTAAGTAATTCAGGCTCATGAGTTGCAGAAAATTTCTTTTTTTAAGGTTCTGTTTTATTGTCGTAAACATTTAAATATATGAATAAAAGCTTGCATCGCGTCAAATTATTAAGTTATTTCGATTTTTTTTGGATTTTTATGTTGAAAAAATGTAAAATAGAGCGGAGCGGGTTCAAGTACGCATGAGCGTCTATACTGTTCAGGACAGAAATATTAACTGGTAGATAATCCTTATTGAACGCGTAAAATATATAAGTAAAGCGTTAATCAGATTTATTTTTATACTCCTTGTCACGTATTACGTAATTTATAGTAAACCAAACGTCTATGTAAGGAGAACCTTTATTAATTTTATAGTACCGGAGACCCGGGTTTTATTTTTTAATAATAAATATTTTTATATTTTATTATATAAAAACCATATCACGTGATTGGCAAACTTGAATACCGATCAAAATGATAACCTTTTATTTAGTACGAGCTTTTCATCACTAAAGCAATCGTAGTAAAGAAACATCGAAATACTTTTACCTTGAAATACAGAATAAGGACAAAAAAATATGGTTAGTCATCATAGTATACAAACTTATTTTTAAATTAAATGTGTATGTTTTTTTGCATAATTTGTTCGGTACTTTTTCTCAAAAACAATTTTGTGAAGATAGCATCTAATCCTCCTTGTATTTCTCAACTTTCTTATCCTGCTGATTTCATCATTTCTTTTCTTTTTCATAACACAATACTTCAACCAACTTTTTTACAAAAATATAAATGACGTCAAATTATATTCTGTGATCTGAATAGAAACCACCAAATCAAAGACTTTAATGAATGTAATATAGAAATAGAAGAAATAAATTAATTTATTATTCTTAAATTTATAAATATAAATTATAGCTTATAAAAAATTCGAACTGATGCTATTACTGCAATTAAATAAAAACAAACGAAAAGCTTTACATGTGATCTGTCAATTTACTAAATTTCACTAGCCATTTTTGCTAGCTATTTCTGTTGCTAGTACCTGGACACTCTAAACCTAATTCATTTTTGACATGCAATTTAATTACCTTCAATCCAAGAGGACAAATTGCCTAGAAGACAATTTGACGAGAACAACTTGCCCAAGTGGTGTTGATCATCAAATCTAGGTCGATCACTAACCAAAATAAGAAAATAATACTTAATTAGATATATTAACGTTAAATACGTGTTTTTTTTTTAAGATGTGGTATTATCAGTACTTAATTACAATGCGTTCTTTAACGAAGAGATGTTTATGAGTGGTTATCATTGAATTAATTAATAAATATTTCGAATTAGGGAATTTGAGATATGAGTAATTAATCTGCATTTATAATAAATATATGCATATATATATATGATATACTAGTATATCATATTCATATATTTCCGCAATTGCAATAAGCTTATAACTTCTTTGAAATCATTAGAATGTAAATTGTGAAAGAAGCACTTTCGAGTTAAGTTAAATTTAACAATCATAAAGTAGTTTTTTTCAAGAACTTTAATTTTGTAGATTAAAAAAAAACCAAAATAATTTCTTTACATGATTCTTTATTTTGTGTATAGATATTGTATTATAGAAAAAAAATTTTCAAAAATAATTTTTTTAATTTCAACAATTTTTATTTTTTCATTACTATTTTATTTTATTTTTTGTAAAAAAATATAAAAATTATATTAATACATTCCAAGATTAAACAAAGTTGTACAGTAAGTATCGAAATGTACTAATTTCTTTTTTATTTTTTTATATTTTTTTTTTTTAAATTTAAATATATAGATATAATTCAGTAAGATAAAACTGATTTTGTATTTATATTTTCTTTTTAATAAAATTTGCAGCAGATAAAACTGTAGTAAAAAACAAATCTTATTATTTTGATAAGAAAGTGATCAAAATATTTTTGTCAAAAGTTTAATAACAAATTATGTGACATGATACAAGAAATGATGCTATTTGACAAAATATTAAAAAAGGAAAAAAATAAAAATATAAGAAATTCTAATACTAAAACAAACATTATTTCAAGAAGGTTTAATTTGCTTTGAAATTAAAATTGATTTGAATATACAATATAGTATTAATCAAATTCATGATTTGTGATCATAATAAATCACTAAGATCTAAACTTTCTTAATTTTCTATAATTCTTAATTTCTTATTTTTCTTATATTTTTATAATATATTTATTTTCTTAGTTATGTTTATTTATACAGATTATAATTTAGCTAATTAAAATATTAATTTTATATAAAGACAAACAATTTATATATGTATTTCAAGTAATTATTTATTCTTTTCATTTTATAAATAAAAGATACTTGTTAATCACATGGGATATGTTGATAAATTGCGTGGGAACGAAAGTCCCGCAATTTCTAGTTATTCAATTAAAAATTGAGTACTATACCCAGTAAAATAAAACTTTCGAAGTACTATATCCTGAAATTACTATTATTATATAACCTTATGATGGGAGTTTTTTTTTTGATACCATATTTTCATATGAATTTCCTTTATGGGTAATCAATACACAATATAGCAAATTGTCCTTTGTTTATGAATTAACATCTAATCTATTCCCAATTTGTAAATAAATCTACAATAAAAGTTTAACCGATGACATTCTTTATTTGGTAATTTTTAATTAAAATTCCGTTTTCATCATTTTTCTATAAAAACACTCAAATTGTGAAAATGTAATGAACTTTTTTTTCGGGCTTCCTTACAAAAAATAAAAAATACCCACAAAAACAAAATAAAAAGTAGATAAAAAAATGAGTAGGGTCGGAACTAGTATTGCTATTATAGCAGTCTCCATTTCACTTGTAATATTGTTATTAAGTTATGCAGGTACAAAAGTGGACGTTGATATACCACAAGACAATAGTACTCACACCGGATATCCCGTTTGGCATCCTCCTTTTCCAGGGCATTATGGTCAAGATCAATATGCAACAATCTTTGGCTCAGTAATATTGATGGCAATCAGTGGATATTTTGCATATAAATGGACAATGTTTGATACGAAAACTAACGAAGAGTTGGTAACATATTTGGTTGATAGAGCTGCAAACAAAACAACCACCATTTACTTTGACCAATTATTAGCCGCATACTCGTTAGTTACAGGAATAACAGGAATTGCATACCTCGCATTTGATATTGGTAAAATTTGGTCTACGGTTGGAGTGTTTCATAATGGTTTGGAAGTTGTTATATTAGTTGCTTTACATCAAGGAGGAAGAATCGTTTCAAACAAATTTTTAGCTTGGATGATTCTTTACTTTGTGTCCACCTTAGGTTTTAGTATCTTTTTAGATTGGCCTTATGACACCGTTTGGTTTAAGATGCAGGGTCTATGTCAGGATTTTGCGTTGGCGATTACATTTACGCGCATATATTTTGCTACTCGTAATGGTTATGGGGACGAAACTCATCAGCGTCTTTTTGATGTAGAAAGACCAAGAGAAAACAACGGTGTTAAAGAATATATTTTTGGTTCCGTTTCACGTTTCACTCCTAGTTTCGTTCTATTGTTGGTGTTGGCTTCTTACATTCACATTTTAGGAAATGTTTATGCAACCATTTTTTATACTAGATATTATTCGTATCTCGTACTTTCCTTTTCCTATAATTTTACTTTCCCTTTTTACTGTTATTTTGTTTATTTAGATACTCATTCGGTTGAGATCCCTCCCTCTCGAAAATACATTATTCTACCTGATACCAGTAAACCAAAAGTTGTTCTTGTCACTTTATCTGTCCTTTTCCTTTCCTTCTTATGCACAAGATTATCTTTATACTTTCAGAATGATAATTAATAGGTCGCCTTTTTTTTTTGTTTGATCCGTTAAAATAATTATTATTATTTATCATGTCATGTATCCAACATTAAAGAAATATGTATTACTACGCTATGCTGCGTGATTTAAAATTTTTATGTTATGTCATTTGAACTTTGACATGAATTGATCGTTGTTTCACCGAATTTGAAATATGTCAGTTTGATTATTTTATGCTCAAAGTATTAGTTTGGGTGTAAACAAATTAATTTTAGTCGTATTTCTTTTCTTTTTAATGAAAGTGCCGTATTTAAATTATACATCTTGAAATTTCCAGAACTTCAAAGAATTTTTGGTTAAGAATCATTGGACTTCAATAATAGGATCAAAACTTAATGGCACAAAAGAAAAACAAGAAAAACACACAGACTGCATTGTAAGTTACATTGCAACAAGCAAATAAAGTTCATGCAAAATATTACGCCAAAAAAAATTAAAATATCTATTTTAGAATACTTTATTTAGCTATAATAAATGGCGAAAATCTAAATATCTATTTGCCCGGCTAATGTTGGAATTTTTATTTTATGTTTCTATCTTATTTCCTTTTTTTTTTTGGAATTATTATTATTTTTTTTTTTTTTTAGGCAGCAACGATAGAACGATTTTATTTCAAGTTATTCATAATAATTAGGATCCTTGTTCGGCTTTGACTGGTCGCAGAGATCAAATATTTTTATTTTTCTACGCTTTTGATTTTTCAGAAGTCAAAAAAGTGATTTCTTAATTTTTTTTTCTTTGTAATTAAAAGATTAATCCTTTTAAATTTTCTAGTTATTGATACTATTAACACCGTCAAAAATTCCAATAATTTGATGTATTGGGCTGAATTATAAAGAACATGCAAAAGAAACATCGCAAACTTTACCAAAATTTCCAATATTATTTATAAATCCACTAGTTTACAAAATCCTTTTGATAAGATTAAAAGTACCTACTATAGCTACTAATAATCAAGGTGATTTTGAAGCTGAATTAGCTGTAAAAACTTGTAAAAATGTTGATAGAGAGAATGCTTTACGACATGTCTTGGGATATACTGTGTAAGAAACGAGGACCCGATCATTTACCCGACAATTATTTCACCGAGATTCATTTCACCGACGGTCATTTGACCGACAGGGTCATTTCACCGACATTCGTTTCACCGACAGTTATTTGACCGACAGAAATTGATCGCCAATTTTTTTAAAAAATAACTTTTTTTTTTAACAATATGGCGAAACGAAATGGTTTGTCAGCGAAATGAATTTCGGTAAAATGACCCTGTGAAATGAATGTCGGTGAAATGACCGTCGGTGAAATGAATGTCGGTGAAATAATTGTCGGATATTTTTCTTTATCCCTTTATAATTAACATATAGTATTTAAATCATACACTCTAAAGTAACTTTTTCTTTTTTATTGTATTTCTTATTTTTTTTCTCAAATCACATTGACAGTATTTAAAAGATAATAGTTTATTATAATTTAAATATATTTGCCACAAATAACAAGTGCCAATTTGTTACATTCTTGAGTAGGGTACTTTTTTCTTAGGCATTATGACAAATATAATGAACGCGATACAAAAATTCTTGAAATCAATTTACAAGATCTTGTGATCGGCTAATCATATAATCACGTGATTTTAGTGTTTTGTGTTTTGTGGGGTTTTTGTCGATCACGCATAATTGCCAATTTCAATAATTTCGAAAACCCCAATAAAGTCATAGCAATCACTTGTTAGATAATTTGCGTGAAATAGTAGAACATGATTTTGCAGAGCTTTTACATCACATGACATAAGGTTTATGACATTGGAACTTTAATGAAGTAGAATACGAAAATTTATTCGGCGCTTCGTGCCGAATATCTGTAATTTTAACATACAAGTGTGGCATTTTAATGCTTCTTTAACAAATAAATCATCATAAATGAAACGATTCATAGTTAGATTATTCAATTTATGTAGCAATTTATCTGATGTATAGAATTAAATATAAAGAAAGGAAAGATTTTCAAATGATATGACATCCATAAAGCTTATTGATAGAATTCAATGTACCAAAATTTATATCGAAAATAATACTACAGAGGAACTGATGTTATTCTTAAGCAAGGAGTTTACCTAATCCTCCTAAACTCAAAGGCGAAAGTTTTCTTCACATTACTCTATTACCGAACTATATACTATATAATTTGGACCGACTGAAATCCCCTACCGATCAATATTTGAAACAAAAAATAAAACAATAAACAAACCTAATGAATAAATAATACATGTTTCTATTCGGAACAGCTTTTCAAAATATTAAGAGAAAACTTGCTTTGTCTAAACCTATTCAATTAATTTCCTTACTTTTTCTCTCTAGAATCTTGAAACTTCATTACAACACCAAACAATTAATTTATTTTGTTAAAAAATATAAAAATATCTTTTTGCTTCACTAAAAATGATACTATCTTTAGATAAATTACTTAAAATCAATTTGTCAGTTCCATAAAAACTTTCCTTCAATTTAGGATTTTTACTTAAATCCAAAAAAGTTAATTTCTCGTTTCCCAATTGAAGCCTTTGTAAATATGGATTATTGCTTAAATCAATATTACTTATTTCACTATGTGGTAATTCTAGTGTTTCAAGTTTGGTATTTTTACTGATGTTAATATTTGTAATATTATTGAAAACGGTAAACTTCACCAAATTAGGGTAAGCCGACAAATCAAGAGAACCTTTTGTAGTTTTTATTCCACAAACTTCCTCGATTGCTTTTACTGATTTGTTAGGGTATTTGATTTCTACTTGTTGTTGTAAAGTGATTTCAGAAGAAAGAAATATATTGCTTTTAAATATTTTACTTGTCGACAATGTTTTTCCAATCGATACTTCTCCAAAACAAGGATATTCTATATCTTCCTCATTAATTTTTTGGATTTTCTTACTTTTTGACAAATCCAAAAAATTCAATGAGTTATTATAACAGGAGAGTCTTCCTAAGGATTCAGGTAAAATCGCTAACTTGGTTATTTCAGTATTATGACAGTAAAGAGTTTTTAACGAGTTAGGTAAAACTGGCAAGCTCTTTATTTGTGTATTAGAGCACTTGAGTGTTATCAAAGATTTAGGTAAAGAAGGTAAGATTTTAATTTGCGTATTCGAGCAATTGAGAGTTACTAAGGAATTCGGCAAAGTTGGTAGCCATGTTATTTGAGAGTCATAGCAACGGAGAGTTGTTAAGGTGTTTGGTAAACTCGGAAAGCATAATAATTGAGTAGAAAAGAAATTAAGAGCTTTTAAAGAATTGGGTAAAGGTGGCAACCTCGTTATTAGAGCGTTTTCAAAGAAAAGGACTTGTAAAGAATTAGGTAAATTTGGTAAGCTAATTATTTCAGTTTTATAGCAGTGGAGCGTTTTTAAGGAGTTTGGTAAAGTTGGAAAGTTAAAGTTATCTAATTGAATATCGTAGAAGGTGAGATTTGTTAAATTTCGAAATCTTTGTAATTTTCCCGGACGGTTTAGCATAAAATCTTTATTTGCATCATTGATAACTAATTTGTAAATAGTATCATAATACGTGATATCCAGTTCTAACTTTCGGAACTTTTCTTCGAAATCATTAATGGTTTCTTGCATTGCTTTTGAGTCTTCATCTTGCGTTCGAATCTTTCTTTCTAAATTATTAACGGTTTCTTGTAAACATTTGAACTGAGAACTTAAGGTAGTTAATTCTTCGCTTTTTTTTGTTAATTCAATATTTAAGTTTTTTGTTTCTAGTTTTCGTTCATTTAGTTCATTCAATATCTCTGTAAGTTTTTGTCCCGCTACGAAATTCTTCAAGTCATCCAATTTGTTAAGTAGCGATCGATTTTCGTCATTGGCTATTTTATTACTTTGCTCTAGCTCCATAATCCTTTGCTCTTTTGTTTGCAATTCTTGAGTAAATCTAGTTTTCAATTCTATTAGAGATTTTTCTGGGTTGTTTTTTAAAACCATTATTTATACGACTTAAACTTGTCTTTGGTTAAAATACGCTTTTGAAAAAGCGTTACTTAATTCGTTACGTTATTAAATACCTTGCCTTCTTGACTTAAAATTTCACTTTTTTGAAAGTATAAAGAAAAGGAAACTAATAAAGAGTATATACTGCATAATACTTTTAAATTAGGTTATATAATCCCCTCGTTTCTTAAATTGTAACCTTTTCCATAAATATTCAAGTCTATTAGTAAAACAAAGTTTCGTTACATAGAAAGAAATGATCGGCGATGTGCTTACTGCAGGATGACGAAGTTTAAAAATAAATAATTTTTTGACATTTGATAACGGAATATAGGTGAAGAAATTTTTAGAATAAGATTTAACTATTTAAGGTTGAATACTATCACATTATCAAATGGCACATATTTGGACTAGATAAATTATCACACCTATTGTTCTGACGTCTTCACGTGCCGCAATATTTTGACAAAGAATTCACTGAACGTCCCAGGAATTCTTAATAAGGAAGAAAATGGCAAATCTGTACTTTATACATGTTATTCAATTATAATATAACATTCGAATTGTAAATTATTTTCAACTATATTTTTTAATTTTTTCGTGTAATTCGATTACATATAATCTTAGTAATTATATTCTGACTGGGTCGAGTCGGTTATAAGCGGGTCACGGGTCAAGAATAAGAGAACCCATCCCGTCCCTAAATTAAGTCGGGTCTGACCAAAAATTTTCTGACTCGATACAACCTTATCATTAACGTTAATAGGTACGCTGCGTGAAATATTTCGTAATTTTAATGATAGAAACGTCCGAAACTATAAAAATAAGTACCTAACTAAAAACAGCGAAAAAGATCTAAAGTTTGCAAAGTATAATAGAAAAAAATATTCAATTTTCTGTCTTGGAAATTTCAAAGTAATCCTGCTTGAATTTTATCAGTATATCTTTTAGCAAAGATTCTGTAACTTCATTTCAAACAATAACCTAAAAGTAAATAATCAATCCCTTGTTCCATATGATGACATTTCAAAATAGCTAGTATTACGCGCAATTTTTCATGTTTTAGGTTGAAAACGATAAGGTTTTATTAATAACAACAAAATATTAACAACTAACAAAAAACACGTAAATAAAGTATTGCCTCAAACGTCGGCGATCTATACGATCAGGTACGTATATTATTAAAACAGGAGTTGGCCGGGAAACAATTTGGCTAGAGGATCCGCATATGTATTTACATTACTTACGAATCGAGGATTACCTTCCAATTGTAATTATCTTCAATTCACCAAATATTGATTGAAGTTATGATTCATTAAACCTACCTTCTAATATTCGAGACTTGAAACGAGCGAATTAGCATCATAAATTTCGATGCCAAATATTTCGATGAAAAGTTTATATTTTCTAATTGGACAACAAAATATCCAAGTTTTTTTTTTATAAAGTGTTATTCCGTTCGTGTAATAGTCATAAGAACTTGCACAAAGATATAGAATTAAGACCACACACGGCATTTGGATGTACAGTATTCTTGATTATCAGTTCCAAGTGCATTATCTTTTATCACACAATATAACATTATTTGTGCTTTCAAGTAGATTAAACTCAGAATGGTTTAAAATCTTTACAAGATTACAACATTATTTTGATTACACAATCTTATGCTGCGCCACATCAAAAGTTGTTTTTTATTAAAAATGGGTTATGGAAAACTTTTATAGGCCATTAGCTTATTAATAAAGCAAGTAATTAGGCCGGTAAAAATGCTTAAAGATTTGTGTAACATTGATCATAAAATCTGAATTTAGAATTTAGAAATGATCTACATTAATTTTAGAAATGATCGACATATATTAATTAAGTTCATAATTTCAAAATTTTATATTTTTTATATTTTTTTATACATATAAACTTTTCATTTATGGGGTCTAGGTGTATTCATACCCCCCAGAAAAAAATTTTCATTATAATAGGGGGGGGTTTTTTTTTTAAGAAAAAATGTTTAATTAAAATAAAATAAATAATTTATAAATGAAAATTTATTAAAAAAGAATATAAAAAATAAATGATAAAATAAAATAAAATAAAAGTAAAAAAAAAAAAAAAATATAAATATAAAATAAAATAAATAATATAATAATAATAATAAATATTAAGGTTTAAAGCAATAAATATATTTGTGTGGATTATCTACATATTGTCTAATTTTTTTATATAAATATTTTCTTCTTTTATTTAACATTGTTACATGTATATTAAAATTCTTATTATTTAAAAGATTAAAAAAAACTTCATTACCACCAGATTTTTTTGAGCAATAAACTTTTCCTAAATCTTGTGATAATTTACTAAAATGAAAGTGATAGTAATCTTTTATATAAGGGCAATTTATAAAATTTTGTGTAAATAATCCTTGAAAATTATATCATTTTCATCTATCTCCATCATTATATTAAAGTCCTATATTAGCACTTAGCAGATTTATTTGTAATTTTTTCAACATCATCTATAGTATTAACTTCATTATCTCTAAATGTTTTTTTGATTTTTCCAAAAAATGAATCACAAATGAATTTTGTATGACCTGATATCATAAAATTAATAGTAATATTATCAAAATAACCCATTATACATAACCAACTCCAAAAAAATGATAAATTATTTTTATTTTGTGCATCACAATTATCATAGGTTATTTGTAAATTTTTGCTTCAGGATTATTTTCAATAAATTTTTTAATTGCTTAATAAATCATATTTAATGTTGTATTTGCTTCTTTTTCAACACCTTTTGAAAATTCATCTTCAGTAATTATAAAATTTATTTGTTGATTTTCTTCTCCAGTTTTACAAATACAAAATAAATGAATTGCATAAGCTAAAGATGGAGCTGTAATTAATGTTAAAATTTTTAACTAGTTGTAACTTAAGTTGCAACTCATTGAGTTGCAACTATTTATGAATTTTTATATTAAAATAAATTTTACAAGAAGTTGCAACCAGTTGCAACCCAAGTTACAACTTACTGAGTTGCAACTTCTTAATTACAATACCATCTTTAGTCTAAACACTTTTAAAATAAATTGATCCTACTTGTTGTAGTGAATAAGAAATTGATATATGTTGAGCCCAATTATAATAAATATATATTATTGATTTATCTATTTTACTATTTTTAACATTATTATTATAATGGTTTCTTTCAAGATCAGCATTATTTTGATGTTCTTCATATTCTGTTTTAATTATTATAAATTCATCATAATTATTTTTGAAAGTTTGTATTTGTTTTCTAAAATCTTCACAAACTTCACAAAGAGCTGATCCTGATAATTGAAACTTAATATTTGGTACAGTACTATACTAAAGATGTTTAAAAGTATTATAAGACATTACTTTTTCATTTTCATTATACTCAATATAAAAATTAATTTTATATTTGTTATAAATTGAAGTAAAATTTTCTTCATATAGTAAATAAATAAAATTTCCATTATCATTTTGATGTCTTATAGATAAAGGTAAATCATTAATATTTACATATTGTATTAAATATTCTTTAACTTGTGAAGTAAGTTCTAAATCAAGATAAACTTTAGAATCTCTTCTTTTAGCATATCCAGTATTTTCATAAATTCTTTCTTTTAAACCATCTGTTTGAAAATGGATTTGAATCGATAAAAATACAAATTACTATACTTTACATAATTTTAAATAAGTAGGCTTACATAAGGGTAAAGATGAATTAAAATTATATTTATAATGATAACGTTGTAGATCATTATTATTTTTTTCATTAGTAATTTCAAAAGACATTAATTGTGATTTTATAAAAAGTTCTAATTTAACTTTTTCTAATCCTTTTAATTCAAAATGTTTTTTAAAAAAAATGTTTAAAACCTACTTTTTCAAAACAAGTTCTAATATCTTTTTGTTTTTTAGTACGACAACATGTACAATTTTCACTTTCTTCAAAAGATACCTTTAATTCATGTATAGTATTTAAAGCTAATTCATTTTCTTCATATTCTTCTAAATCTAATTTAATTAAATTATATATCAGTTTAGATTGAATTAAATTAGTAGATATTTGAAAATCATCAGAAGAAATTGTTGAGTTAGAAGAAGACATTATTTTTTTTAAAAATATAAAGGTAGATAAATAAAATTCTAAAGATTAAATTTTAAAATTTATAGAAAAATTAAATCTTAAGTATTAATAAAAAATTGTATAAAACAATTTAATTATTTTTTTAATAATATAATTAAAAATGTTTATTATTAAATAAAATAATGAAAGTTAAAATAATTTTAATAAAGTCAATTAAACTTTTTTAACAATTTTAAATATAAAAAAATAATTGTTTTTAGAAATTAAAACAGTTTTTAATAAAAACATTATATTTATATTAAAAAAATTAGTGTAATAATACTTTAAAAGATTTTAAGTATAATTTCAAATATTATAACATATAGTTTTAATAGCAAAATCACAAGTGTTATAAATTGCTAAAATTGATATTATAATAGTGTTACATTAATAATTATATGTATTAATTACTTGTATAATAAGGTATATTAGTTTTATTAATAAGCATTTATTATTATTTTCTTCTTTATTTTATTTTCAGTTTATTAGCATTTATTATTAGCTTTTCACTTCTCTATATGTTTCATTAGTATTACTATTATTATTATTATCCCTTAGATTATAGGATTTCACAAACAAATTTGCCTGCTTATTTACTATAAATTCTCTTCTGATTTACTTTTATGAATCATTAATATTTTTAAAATTTTTTTTTTTAAATTAATTATATAAATATGTAATTCATTATAATAAGTTTTATCTTTAATTATATAATAAAAAATGTAATATTACTTAGAAGCTAAAAATTTGTAATTTTTTAAAAAAATTTATTTTAAAAAATTTCATGATTAATCTATAATAAACTTTTTAGAATTTACTTTTAACTATATTAATCA
>CAMKVN010000600.1:0-26533 GCA_946474995.1 Funneliformis geosporum
TCAGACAGGCTAATTCCTAGCCAAGTTCGATAACATTATCTATATTTGAGTCAAAAAAGCGCTAGAGCTTTGAATTTAATATTGGAAATCATATAGCAAACTGGATTCGTAGGCAGATTTGGAGGCAGATTTGGAATTTGCACCAGAATCCCCTTTTTTGCCTATATAGTACTGCCATAAGTTTATTAATTTTATATTGTATATTAGACAAAATTTACAAAGAAAAATTACAAAGTAGATAAAAAGCTAAACGAATGACTATCTCTCATAGTCCTATTGCTAATAAAAGCTCAAACCCATTTAGGTCAACTGATTACCAGAATTTCCTTCAACATAACCAAAAAATCCATATTTAATGACTGAGCCATCAACAAGAAATTCAAATGAGGTTGTCAATAAAGCAACGTAATTTCTAAATGGCCTTCAGTCTCAACTTCTATATAAAAATTTAAACAAACTAACAACACTCCTAAGAAGGGAAATAGGTATAAATAGAAATTATTAAAAAAGACTAACTAAATTCTATAAAATCCTAAATGTCCAGTTAATTTCAGATAAATGATCACAAGACCAAAGAAGATGCGTTCAAAGAAAGGTTTAAACAGAGACTTTTCATATTTATAAATTTATAAGTACAGAAAAAATATCACGTGAAATCTACTACGAAAACCCTATAATGTATTAACAGATAGTAACTTATACCTTCTACCTGGTTACCAGGAAGGAATGGATCTAGACGAAACGAATTTATACTAAGTAAGCATTATGGCATGGCATTCCGTAGTCTATTTAAAACCTGTTTGAGATGACAAAAATACAAAACCAAGTAATAGCTACCATTACACTATATAGAAGACGTCTAAAGATAACAAAGTATAATTCATGCTAAATTTGCACATGACCTTCGACAACAGAGGATCTGCAGAAAGGTAGAGGCTAATTAAAAAAGAGTATATTATTTAGGAAGGGGAAAGGTGTCATTACGTGAGATTTGCTTATCCAAAGTATATTGATCATGATCGTCAGTTAGAATACCTCTTGATGCTTATTTTTAGTAGGCAAAAAAGAAAAAGAGAAAAATGGAAAAAATTTTTTTGAAAAGAGGTGAAGAAAAAATATTTTAACAAAAAACAATACTGTTTAAACTATTTTGAAAAAGTTTATGTGGATAGGGGTATAGGGAATAAAAAGAGAAATATTTTTGAAAGGTGAGGTTTTTTGGTTTGTTCGTAGGCTAAGCCATGGCTGCCATTAAACAGGCATTTTTTTTGAGTAAAAATTTTTGAAAAAAATCTGACGAGGAAAAGAGTAGAGAAATCGAGGATTCGAATGGTAATTTTTTCATAAGAAATAGAGCGGTATTAACAGAGATCGTACTCTTATTATTTTTAATATTTTAGATACTATTTGTATAATAAAATTAATATAGATATGATTTACTGTGATTATATAAAGGAATATAATTTAATGTAATTATATAGGAGATGATTTTTTTACATTCATTATAAGATAGACTAAAAATTGATGTGATTATATTTTTATGTATTATTGTGATTATAAAAGGGATATTTTCTTATTTAAAAATTTGGGCAGAATTATTATGTGACTAAAAAAGGAGTGTGATTATATAGGAGGTGACTATATAGAGAATTGACTATATAATTATTACCTACTATAGTAATAACCTATATCATCATTACTTATTTTATATAATAACAATATGGTCTTTACTAAATTTAATAAAAAACCTTGATTGTGTTTATAATAGCATTATCTAACTTAATCAATAACAAATTTTGATTTTTTATGGCTTTTACCTATTTTATCAGTAACTTTTATATGAAGTTTTTAGGGAACTGGTGAACTTAAGCGATTACGATCAGGTGCTCTTCGTAAAATAGTTTATTTTTTGTCATTTTTGTAAAATTGGAGAAAGAGTTTTTTTTTCAAATTACTATTTTGAAAGATATTTTCTAAAAATAAATTGGCATTATAGTTTGTTTATATTTTTAAAATGGCGTAAATTATTTACATATTTATTTTCCAAAAATATAAAAACTCTCATTTTAATTTTTCTTACCAAATTTTTTTTCTTTTAACAGAAATTATTGATAAACTTTAACATAATTATGAGTAAATACAATGAAGATGATTTTTTATTATTCGCAACGCTGTTATCTCTGAAGAATACTAAGAACATATTAATACTATGAAAATAGATAATCATCATCTATGTTGTGAAGTGATGCAGAGGCTTACTGAGATAGATAAATTAAATAACAAGCTAACTATTTTTCTTCTCATTTAGACAATAAGGATGAGAAGTTTGAAGACTTTTGATTCTAGTACAACTATCTTCAGCACTCTTTTAAAAATCTTCAGTAAAAAGTCAAACATTTGCAAACCATTCCATCAGTCAATAGGAAAGAGGTGCTTTTGAATAATAGTAAGACTTTAAGATATTTTCTGTAGAGTGTGTCTGATCTTATAACAGAGAAATCATGAGTTTAACTTTCTTATCACATTATTTATATTTGATTGTTATTAATTTTTATGAAAAGGAATGTCATACACTTTAGCTATTCTAATTACGCTTTATTGTACACTTTAGCTATTGGAATTACGCTTCCTTTCCTCTTCTTTTATCTTATAGTTTCTTTTTTTCTGTTGTTAGTAGATAGTATTTTTTAAATTTTTTTCTTTAATTTGTTTATTAAGCAATTAGTAGGAGTTAACGTTAAGGTGATAGCATAGTCTTGATATATTAATTCACTGAGTCTTTCTGAGTCTGCAACTATATAAAGAGTTAAACCCTTCTCTTTTTTTTTATAGTCTGAAAAAGAATAGAGGTATTCACCTTTTTTCAAGTATATATACTAGGAAGTCAGATTAGATGTCTCACACATTTTTTATCTAATCAATTATGATACAGGATTTCTGATTTTTCAGGTTGGTTTGATTTCAACGTTGATTCTTATATTTTTGATAATTATTAACTTATGAAAAGTAGCTATTAATACTAAAATCTTTTTTTAAAAATACTTCTCTAATAGGATTCAATAAATTCTTTTTAAATTTATAAATTTTGGTGAATTATTAAGATTAAACAATTAGAGATTCATTTGCTAATCTAATGCTTTATGCTGTTTTGATTTATACAATAAGTTTTTATTATATAAAAAGCAAATGCTTTCATTTATTTCGCGATTTTATTCACTATCACAAATGACTATTATCAGAATTAATTTTTAAAAAAATAATAGGATGTAATTGTCTAAAGTATAGCGGAAGACATTTTACTCCTAGGTTATTTAAATGTAAGATCATTCTGTTCATCTAAATTCAGCAAGCCTGATAGACCAATAACATTTTGTTTACATTATTACGTATTATGTCTTTTGTGTTACAAAATAATTAATCATGTGAAATATGATATTTACTATACTTTGGACTTTGAATAGATCCTATTCCCTAGTTCATATACTGAATAATAATAAACAAACCAGAAAAAATAAATTTGTTGATGGATTATTGCTACCGGTCTTTTTACAATTAAACGTTAATTATCCAAAGAACTAAATCAATTACATAAATATTTTATGTAAATGAAATTTGCTATGGTACATTTTATCTATACTCAAAAATAGTCTGAAAATTTAAATCATTTTGTAATTAATCACGTGATTTTTAACCAATTAAATTTAAGCCACAAGATAATAATTTACATATTAAAATAAAATTAAACACAAATTTTATAAAGTAATTTTATTTAATTCTTCAATTACATAATTAGGAATTTGTCTATGACCTTTATATTTTTTTACTGCATATTCAGCCAATTTACCAGATATTCCTTTTCTATATACATAGCAATTTTCTAATTGTAATAAGATTTATTGATTCTAAACTTAAAGGAATTATTTGTTGTAATCCTGACCAAGAATAATCACAATTTTTTCAAGTATAATGCTTTGCTGCTTCCCAATATCGTTCAATAAAATTTAACTCATAATGAAACTTAGGATAAAAAATGCATATATGATCAGCTTCTTCTATCATTTCTTGAAGTGCATCTTTTTGTGTAAGAAAGTCAGGTTGTAATGATATAATATGTCTTGCACAATATTTAGTTCGTGTTGGATCATCTCAAGTAACTTTATTTTACATAAACTACAATCTGCTATATATTTTTTATCCAAAAATCCTCTTTTGCGAAGAATTTGTTCCATACCCTTAGGCTTTCCTTGAAGTTCTGATATATGATAATTATCAGGAAAAACCATTTCCTGATATTGATTATTTGGTCCCTACATTATGCTTCTCATTTTATTTTGTTTTCCTCCAGGTTTAAGATTCATTCGATTAGATAATAATGCATCAGAACGATATGCTGAATGATTTAAACTTTTATCAAAAGCAAAAACTGCTATATAATTAGGAAATAAAGCCTCAAAGATTGGTATTGCTTTGTATTCTATTTGTTCAAGTAAATGTTAAATGGTCCAATAACCCTCTTAATTTTTACTAGGCATTAAATAAACTTGCGCTTCATTTGATACAGTTGAATGTTTTAATATATCTTCTTGACTTAAAGACAAATGTCCACAAGCTTCAGAAAGAAATTTACTAATTATAATTGACTTTCCATTTCCTTTTTTTCATAATGGCAATTCACCATTTGGAGTCCAAACTCTTCTTTTACCATTATTAGCATAAAAAATGCATTCATCATGAGTAATTAAGATATGTTCTTTTTCACCATCTTTTAATTCAAGAGGAATATGCTTCATATCATTTCTATTATATTTTGCCATATAGGTTTCATAATAAGAAATTATTTTAAGAAATTCTTCTCGATAAGTTATTATATTTTCGCATTTGTGTCTATCATAATATATGCCTTGACAATGATGTTGATAAAAAAATCCAAGAATATTAAGCCATTGGGTAGTTGTTATAGACAAAATAGTTTTTTTTTAGTAATACCAGTTTCAATAAGAAGTGTATTTTTAACAAAGTCTTTAAAAGTTTTTGGAGTAACTTCACCACCTTGTGTTCAAATCCAAACTTTACACCTATTAGCTATGTCCTCATCATTAATTAATCACACTGTCTTTTGATGTTTTCCATGATATACAGGAGGAAGATAACCAGTTTTTAACCAATATTTTGCTCATTTACGGATCATTATTGCTTTATAGAAACCTGCATTAATAAACACTATTTTAGCGGCTTCTATACTTGCATCCATTTTTCCTCTATCATTTTCATCTAATCTTTGAAGATATTTAAAGATTGCTCTTTTTTTACTGTATTCAATAATAGACATTTTCTTATGAGATTTTTTTAATTCAGTTTTTAATATTGTAATTTTTTGCAAAGCATTTTCCAACTATTCTCTTCATTTCTATTATTTAAAAATTCAAAAACTTTGTCAGCTGTATCTAAAGAGGGAATATTATTATCAGAATTCTTTGTAGAAAAAAAATATCCAGTTATATTTTTTGTGTTGCTTGCAGCAACAGTATAAGTACCATTCAGACCCCACTTGTCATAATATGTGTCTTTTTTATTGGTCTAACAAGATAAGGATCACGCTTTCATTTATTTAATACTACATTATCCTTCCAAACTAAATTTATTAAACCTTCCTGCCCATCTTATAAAATTCCTTTATTCACCCAATTTTCATCTTCTCAACTACTATCTTTCTCATTTCCTCACTCACCAGCTACTTCCTCAACTTCAGATTCCTTCTCCAATCCAAAATTATGGAAATTTTCTTTAAAGTTTTTAAACTTTCTGAACCTTCCATTATTTTGCGTAATTGATTTTTATGAAGACGTTTTTTTTAGAAAGAAGAGGCATTGGAAAATTAATTAAATGATAATCTCTTTGTGTAACTTATTAAATGCAATGGGAAATTACAGTAACTTACGAAATTTTGATAGTCTGAAATTATGCTAATTTCTATATAAATGCTTAAACTTAAATGCTAATAGCTACAAATGTTTATAGTAAAATTTAAAAAACCGATAATTTTATAGCTTATATTATAAACTTTTATTTTATCGGTTTTATTTTTTTATAAATTATATATTTAAAAAATATTTACAAATTTAATCATGTAATTTTATTTTTGAGTATAGGTGAAATGTACCATAATTATTTTTATTTAATTTTTTTCATTAATATATAACATTATTTAATATTTAATTTATATTTAAAAAACAGGATAGAACCATAAAATATTTAAATGAAGAAAATTGATAAGTAAGCGTAACTATATTTATTTTTACTATAACTTGATAGAATTTTTGAACCTATCTGAAAATTCTCTCGAATTACATAGCTTTAGAATGTTCTTTTATAATAAAGTCAATTTAAAAGGAAGATTATTACTTCTAATTAATATAAGTTAGATTTACCATAAGTAATATAACAAAAAAGATTACCTGATAATTTTAATTGATTCCTATATAAATGTGATAAATATTGAAAGTAAATCTTTTTTCTTTAAATTTTCTCAAAAGATTATTTTCAAAATCTTGCATATGGTATTAATGCCTAATTATACCTAATCAGTATGTTTTTTTTTTTTTTTAAGTGTGGTAGTTTCGCATTATCTTTATTGAAAAATATATAAAATATACAAAAATCGGAAAATACAAATACTTTCATCAATAAAACTAAACTAGATCCTGCATTTTCCTAGAATTAAACATAAAAAAAATTTATATGAGCTTTGCAATAGAAAGGAAGGAAACTCTAAAAAAATTTTTTTTTGAATTAATGTTAAATCTGAACTTATTTTACAAAAAAAATCATAATTAGTTTAGAAAGTAAAATTTTAATTTTTTTAGAGTTTCCTTCCTTTCTATTGCAAAACTTTCATATTATCACCTTCCAGTGAGATAACCAGAAAAAGGAAAGGGTTTGACTCTTACTGCACCAAAAATTCATCCATTAGGATTCTAAATGAACTATCTTATCTATAATTGATAACGAATCAAATAAATAAGTAAAAGAACAAAAATAATATCTAAAGGCTGTGGTGTTTGAGAATTTATCTACATCAGAAATATTAACAGAGGATTTAAATTGTTTAAAAATAATACATCTATTAATTCAAATTTTTTGAGTTTTTACAAAAATATAATGTATAGAATTAGAGAGAGCTGCTAATGTTACAGGTTTTGAGGTGAAACAGAGTGAATCAAATTGCTTAGACAAACAAAAACAATTCCTTTGATGAGATCATAAAATGAGAAGAATGCGAAATTGAAAGTAAATCAAATATTAATTGAGACTATGTCATTTATAAAAATTTTGTTATGTAAAATCTGAAATAAGAATTCTTGAGAATTCCTAATCAGTTCCTTCATTTTATAGTGAATAACAAGATAGTCACAAATATGTTAGAAGGTTTTATCATCTGCTTTACATCTAAAGTATAACTATGAGCTGTTATACATAGTAGGATGTTTGGATTTGAGTATTTCTAATGTAGGAAGCATTTCTAAGAGTCTTTGTAATTTCTTTTTCATAAGAGCTGATGTCTCATAGGAAATAACGCCATTAGCAATATTATCATTAATACAGAAAATAGTGGCTTTTCAGTCTATTTTAGTAGTATAATATTTATAATTGATTTCAAGATTTAGGAAAAAACCATATTATTCGTACGGAATAAATTTTTAATGAAGAATCTGAGAGGTAAAGCAATAGGAAGGTTGTTGTAATAGAGAGTGAATTTGGAAGGAGTAGTTAGTGAGAGGTTAAGAACTAGTGTATCCAAGCAACGGATGATCCTTTCAAATTTGGCTAAAATTGTTTTAATTCAGTGATCGGTAACATCAAGGGAATCTCTGTAACCTTGATTGACCTTGCAGGAATATAAGGATGTGTTGGTACAATGTCAAGGAGTGAAAATGTGCAGTTTTCCAATTTTAGTAACTGAATTGAGCAAGCGTAATCTCATTCTTTGTTTTGAAAGAAAATTTTTATGATGCATTATGATTGGTTTATTGGGTGTTTAGCAGGATTCGCTCCAGTGAACGAATCATATTTGTCGAAGAACAAGTCAACAACAAATGAAACTTTTTGCTGTGATGAGGTTCCAGGAAATTCTTCGAGTGGAAAAAATCCATGAAAAGAAGGTTTAGGTCAGTCAAACGCTTGAGCTGAAGTTGTATTTTTATCTAAAAAGTTTTCTAACACGTTTATACTTATGTAAACATTGAGAGGAGCGGCGGTATTGTCTGGAGTAATATCCAATGTGTCTTTGTCTTTGCCTTTTTCTGACAGCGGTGGGTCGTCACAACTGGCTCAGTAGTCTCAGAAGTGCTTTGGTTTGGTGGAGTATCTATAGTTTGATTGGTATTTGATTTTAAGAGGGGAAGCGAAACATCCTCTTTGTTTGGATTTTCGTTCTCTCTTATTTTGTGGCATTGTAGCGGAGAGAGTTTTTTTAATTAGTATGTTATTTCTAGCAGAAAGAAAGTGAATTATTGTAGTGCGAATTTCAACTGGTACAAATTATAAATATAAAATAAATTTTGTAACATTTCACAAAATTAGATCGGCGGGGGTGTAAGCATTATCAGCATTTAAAAGTAAATCTGAGCAAATGTTGGTTTTTTTTAAAGCTCCGCATAAGCCGGCTTGACAATCGGCTCGGCTTGGCTTAATCTGTTTTAATGATAAAGTTCAACAATCAAAATTATCTTTTTTGATACGCGTCTTGATTAATTGGTTGTTTTTTTTGATAACATAATTTTATTTTTATTTTTCAGCATTTTCAATCGCAAAGCTTTAACCATCATTGTTACTTGAAAACTTAGAAATCCATATTATTAAGTAGATGCTATTTATTTTAAAATTCACTAATGTAGCAAAAAAAAAAAAAAAATGATTTCAGAGCGATTTCAAATAAGAATTCAATTTTAAGACGACTTTATTGAGAAATTAATTTACGTAAAAAGGAAATATTTCAGAAAGAAAATTTGCTTGAAAGCGAATTCGCTTTTAATAGTCTGGAGTACATTCCAATTAAAAAATGATTGATAATCGAATGTTGTTGATCGTTCATCACGAAAAATTTCCTCACGCGATCAAACAAAAAAAAATTATTTGAATTAACTTGCATTATTTTTAATGTTATCGATTTAAAAGTGGTCCTAAGAATCGTTCACTTTCGTATATGTAGCACATGACATTACGCGATAGAGGATTCATTATACATCGACTCACACTTTAATATAACTATAACAAATTTTTAATGTAGTTAATGTGTTACGAACATACAAAGTATAATTTCATCAAACATTTATTTGATCTAAAATTACAAGTCACTTAACACATCTCATAAATAATTTAAATATATACAGTATATATACATATATATATAAATGTTACGTTCATCATGATAAACTAATTTTCACCAGTTCGCTTAAAATTATAAACCTTCTCATTCCCAGTCCTTGGTACACCCAATTCTTCAAGTTTATGAAATGCAGCAGCAAAATCTTTGAAAAATAATGCTTCATCTTTAGAATATGTCTCAACCCAAGTCTTAAAATTTTTGTCCTAAATAATAAAAAATTCAATATACGTTTTAAACAATGTAAAATGTGATTAATAATCAAATTGATTGGATTACCTGAATTAAAGCCATGTCAGCAGGAAGCATCATAAGTTCACCTATTAGATAGATATGTGAGTAAGTATCAAACATCAAATAAAGGGAAAGAAAAATTCCTAGACTCATACCAGTCTCTTTGTCAACAAATTGTTTTGGACCTTTCCATTTTTTATCAACCCATTTTTTTTTCAAAAGTTCAGTAAAGTAACCATTTGTAAATGTGATAGGACTAAAAGTCCAAGGACCTTGGAAGCCACTACGATCGGGATGGCAACGACCTAGAGCGTGAGCTCCAGCAAGCGCTACAATCTCGCTATATTTAAAACCTTGTAAGTCAAGTTTTGATTTACTAGCTGGAAAGAAATTGAATAATTACCGATCATCGAATCCCATTCGATAGAAAATATCTCGTACGTGAGATGGACCTTTGGAAGCATCAGGAAGACGGCCATCTGGAGAACACGCTGTTGCGGCATCAGCATCCTTACTATAAATTATAATATAAAGATTAAACAAAAAAAGTTATGAATGTTAAAATGAGATAACTTACCGTCCAGGAATCCATGGAATTATCGGACCTGCCTAGATGTTTATATTGTTAAATAAACTCGCCGAAAACAAAAAAAAAGGTACAATAATAAATGTGCGTAAAGAAAAGAATGAAAAAAAAAATTAAATACCATTTCTTGAATAGCAACAACACCAGCTAAACTCCATAGATCAGAATAAGTTATTGCAGGATTTTTTTGTTTAATAGATTCCAATTTATCTCTAGCATGCTTAAGTCCAGCATTAGCACCATGATCGGATTCAGGAGCAAATCTCATAGTAGCACCATTACTACCACCGGTATTTGTTTCTTTGTCATAAGTGCCAGATGCGTGCCATGCAAGGCGAACAAAAATTGGTCCGAGGGAACCATCATCCCAATCATTTTCTTCTAGAATATCAGCTATTTGATTATAAATTTTTTGATAATCAGGAGTTTCCTGCGCTATGGTAGTAGGAGAAACTTCCGAAGAATTGTCGGTACTATAAAAATAATATCCTGTTCCCACTCCTATAAGACCAGCTCCTAAAAAAATTAGCGCCCTTCTACTACCACTTTTACTTTTTTGTTCTGGCTGTTGTGGTGGTGATTTTTGAGTATTATAATGACGGTTTAAACTTGGAATGGCAAAAGTACGAAGAGAAGTTGTATTTGAAACAGCTTTAACAGCTTTTGGGCGTGTTGCATTAGCAACAAACTTTACTGCATTAGCACGTGAAGAAAAAGCGCGAACAAAACGAATTGAAGACATCATTTACTGTAATTACAAATTAAAACCCGATAATTATAATCCCAAATAAAAAAGGTGTGAACTGAAAAAAAAAAAATTTTTTTTTTTATAAATGTTCTGATTCAGATGATCTTGATATTATGTGATTTCCCAAGGACAATTTCTTGTCCCAGCTAAGGTTAAATTTGATTACACATCCATTTGCATACATTGTCCCTTTTGAGAATTATAATATGGGTGAATTTAATCTATTTCGAGTAAATTTACTTAGAAATCGAATGCATTAATGTCTGAAATAATTGGTTTACGTTACATAAATAATTAACTTTATAATTATTACCAAAATTATATTTATATTTAAATGAAAAACTAAACTTTATAAGTCTGTTATATAAATTTGCAAAATTAATTTAATTATTATATTTTTATATATAATGTTTAACTTCAAATTTATAATTTTTTTGGATAAAGATATAATAATTAAATATATAAATATACTATTAAAAAAATGTGATTTTGAAAATTTTTAATAAAATTTGTTTTATTTATTTTAATTTTTGATGATATTAAATCAAAATGTAATAAGAATGAAATGTTAGTTAAAAAATTCTTAGAATCTCATTTTTTTAATAAACTCTTATATAAAGATACTAATAAATGCATATATTATAAATTAATATTAATTAATAAATAAGATTGCAAATAGATTTTTGAAAAATCTTTAATTAATAATATTATAATTAAAAATAATATGATAATCTTAACTGGATTACACTCTTATAAGAGTGTAATCCAGTTGCATTAGACTGTTACCTAGTTACTGTTAGACTGTTACCTTGTTACTATTTTCAATGCTTTGTGAACTTTTTATTATTGCCTTGTAACTATCTGCTTATTTTTATTGTTCTGTAGTTTTTTTGTTGCTTTGTGACTACTTGATTGGTATCGACCTTCTGCATCTGAATGGATGTCAAATTATATTTTGGGGCTTGCTGGCCTTCCGTAACTATTTGGATACCTGGTTTTATGTTGAGAGTGCTGACCTTCTGTGCCTGAATGGATTTTTAATTCCATATTGAGGAGCTACCCTTTGCGTCTGCTTGATTACTTGTTAAGATACCAAATTGTGATTAAAAAAATCATGTCAGTAGTGTAGTAAATTTATGGTTAATTTGGCCAGCTCTATGCCATAATTTCACTGAAATCTGCCTAGAAAAAGGAAAGAATATCTCTCGCAGATCGACAGATCAAGAGAGGATGCTGAACTTACTTACAATCCTACTTTTATATTCCTATTTAATTGCCAGATTGAGGCATAAAGTACAGAACTTGCATATTTTCCTCTTAATTGCCATTTCTTGATTGCTTGATGAGACATGAAGTGCTGAACTTGCAATCCATATATTTTTCATTTTTTGATTGTCAGAGATGTGTTATATTTGATCTATTCAATTGCTGAGTTAAGGCATAAAGTGCTGAACTTGCAATCCATACATTTCTCTCAATTGACATTTTTTGATTGATGAGAATAAGACACGAAGTGCTGAATTAGTTCAGAATTTACAGCTTTCATACCACTGGTCAAAATTAAAAAATTGGACATGTGATAAATCATCTATCAATCATTCGTCAATCAGACATAATCATCAATCAGCCAAAAATCAACTTAAATCAACCTGTCTAATTTATAGTCGATTAGAGTTAAGCCAAAATTTCAATTCCGATTGGTTCAATTGGATAATGTAAAAATCGTCTGATTGGAAACTTTGTCATAAAGGAACAATAGAAATTATCCTTAAGAGAAGATACAAATCGTTTCTAAGAAATAATAAAGATAATCATTCCTTTTGGGATGATACATTATCGTTTAAGAAGAACAATTTAAAAAAATCATTCTAAAGGAACAATAGATCTATCATTTCAATAAGAATGATTAAAAATCGTCTCTTTGGAATGATAGATCATCGTTCTTATTGAATGATCAACAAATCATCCCTTTAGGATGATACATTATCGTTCATTAAGAATGATTTAAAAAATCATTCCAAAGGAACGATAGATCATCATTCATTAAGAACAATTCAACATCGTTCCTTTTGGAATGATTATTGTTCGATTTGAATGATAAAAAATCATTCCTTTTGAAATGATAATCATTCGATTTGAACAATAAAAAAATCGTTCATTAATAATGATTCAACATCATTCCTTTTGAAACGATTATCGTTCGATTTGAATGATTTAACATCGTTTCTTTTGGAACGATGATCATTCGATTTGAATGATAAAAATTGTTCCTTTTAGAACGATGATCGTTCGATTTGAATGATAAAAAATCATTCCTTTTGAAATGATGATCATTCGATTTGAACGATTCAATATCATTCTAATCGGATAATGCAAAATCGTTTGATTAAAACAATCAAACTATCATCTTTTTGGGACGATACAAATGATACACTATCGTTCAAATCAACATCATCGTCTCTTAAGGGACGATACAAATCATTCAATAGAAATGATGTTTCAATTGGATAATACAAAAATTATCCAATTGGCTAGAAAACTTTCAGATTAATCTGAAAAAATTTTTCCTTTTTTTTAACACTTTTCCTTTCTTTTTACTGTATTTTTTTTCTTATCTTGAAGATTTTTACCATTTTTTTTAGGAAAATTCTTATTTCAAAAATGTGATAAATCATTCTTTAAGTGAAAATTTACTATTTTCCTTATTTTTTCTTGTTTTTTTTTGGAAAATTTTCATTTTAAAAATAAGTAAATTAGAAACAAATTTTTGGGTAGATTTTTCTTTCTTTTTCTTGTTTTTGTAGGAAAATTCTCATTTGGAAATAGAATAAGTAAATCGGAAATAAGTTTTTTGGTGAATTTTCCTTTCTTTTTCTCATTTTTGTAGGAAAATTCTCATTTAGAAATAAGATAAGTAAATCAGAAGCAAGTTTTGAACGGATTTTTTGTTCTAGATTTCTTGTCTTTTTAAAATTTTTCTCATTTGAAAATAAGAAATGTAAATCAGAAGTGACTTTTAGGTAGATTTTCCCTTCTTTTTCTTTTTTTTAGGAAATTTCTCATCTTGGAATTAAGGTAAACAAATTGTTGGTGACTTTTTGGGTGAAAATTTACCATTTTCCTTTCTTTTTCTTATTTTTTTTTTAGAAAATTTCACATTTTGAAATTAAGATAAGCAAATCGTTAGTGACTTTTTGGGAAATTTCACATTTTGGTAAGTAAATCAAAGGTGACTTTTGTTTGGATTTTTTACCCTTTTTCTTTATTTTTCTTTATATTCTTTAGGAATATACTATAATAAGTCAATCAAAGGTAGTTTTAAGAAGGAATTTTTAACTTATTCTTTTATTTTACTTTATTTTTTTATAAATAAATCTTATATAGGTCAATTAAAGTAGACTTTTGAAGTGGATTTTTAATTATTCTTTATTTTTCTTAAAAAAATCACAATAATTATGTAAAAATAATAAAATTATAAAATTATAAAATTAATAAAATTTAAATAAATATAAATTAGTTATTTTTAATTTTGATTTGCTTGGCTGATTTTAGGCTGATTTAGGTTGATTGATGATTAAATTTAGGTAGTTTTTAAGCCAATTTTAGATCGTCGATTGATAACTGATTGATATTTCCGATTGACTCATATTGTGTTAATCAGAATTAATGCAAATCAGCCCTAAATTAATCATAAATCATTCATCAATCATCTTTCTGATTTTTAGCTGATTTGTATCCATTTCGTACCTTTTTTTCGTATATTCTTCTGAGCTTTTCCACTTTTCTGACCTTTTTTTTGCTTATCATCGATAGTATTTCAAGTTATAATTTCTTATTTTCTTTCCTATATATAATTCTAACTTGGGATACTACCAAATATATTTTATGCTTCTACATCTCTAGAACTCTTTCTCATATAGTTGTTACTTTGGGTACCCCTATACCTGATTACTTTGAGCTATTACTATATCGATCTTTTACTTTTATACTCTTTTTCTTGTATTCTCCTCTTTCTTGCTTATCATCAGTATGATGCAAAAGTATAATTTTTTATTTTCTTTTCTATATATTATTCTATCTTTGCGTCCTACCAAAAGTATGTTATATTTTTTAAATTTATGAGAAAAGGTGATTACATATTTTTATTTTGAAGATTACAAATTTTTATGTAATTTTATACTGCTTTCTTGTATATACTTCCATGCTACTTGCGCAAACAAAATTCGAACCCAATCTTAAAAAAATAAATGAAGTAATAAGGTTCTTCTCAGATATAACAGACCTTAATTATAAGCCTGGCTATAATAATCATACATGTTTTCAACATTTATTGGCATCTAATACTAGAAAGGATGTGATCCTTTTAGAAGTCTATCATGCTGAAGAAATTGTTTTCAAATATATCATTTGGGCGGCAGGATTGAGTTTACATTAATTGATCACCTATCTGAAGTTTATGAGACTCCTGATACTCATAAGTGTATTGATAGGAATCTGCCTTTACGCCTAATTCTTGATATCAATGTGAGGCAGAAACTCGATCACAAGAATTCTGAACTTTCTTTTTTAGATGAATATAAAATTTCTTGTAATGATTTATTATCCAGAATCTTAATTGCTTACGCTGATATTTTATACTCTGATTTAAAATATCTTATAATATTAGATACATTTACTTTGACTAGTTCATCTAATTCTGATAAATGCAGTTGGCATATTGTATGTTCTGATGCCTGCTTTTTGACTATAGAGATCTTAGGGATTTTGTAGAAAAAGTTGCTGATAGAGTTGAAAAACCATACTCTATATTTATTGATATAGAACTTTATAAATCCCATTTTAACCTTCGTCTTTTTGGATCGGCAAAAAATGATAGAGTTAAAAAACCTGCAATTTCTTCTGTTAAAAAAGGGTATTGCAAACTAGAGGATTATTTAGTTTAATTTAAGAATGCTTCTGAAATCTGACCTTGAACTTTTTCTCCTGAAAAGCCAGAAAAAGAAGAGTTCTGATCTATTGAAGATGAAACTGCCTTAAGCAATGGAGCTGATTTAGTAATGGCAAAATATGAATGGCTTGAAATTAGAAAAGCTGAAAAAGGATTTATTATCTTTTATGCCAAATCATTTATAGAATGTTTTATTTGCAATATCAAATATAAAAGGAATCAGTTATATGACTTTTTTCGAAAAGATAGATGCTTTATACTCAAATGCTATTGGCAAAAACAATATAAGCTAGACCATAAAGGTTTGGTATTTGGAGAAGCAACTAAAATTCTCACAATACCTAAGTGAGAAATAGCTGAAAGAATAGCTAATGCTATATCAAATCCATACCTACTTCCTGAACTATCTGGAGAAGCTATTAATATAAAGAAGATGGAAGATTTCCCAGAAGTTTATCCTGACTTCTTGAAAGAAAAGATCAGTACAACTCTAATTCGCTTCCCTATAATGACAGGAAAAACAAAAGGGTTAAGAAAATATCTCAATTATTTAGCCAGGAATAAAACTAGTTTGCCTTTCATTGTTTGGATTTCTTACCAAAAAACTCTTAGTAAGGTAAAATTAATGATCTTAAATTATCCGGGCTTAAAATCTGTAATTATCAAGATGAACAAAACTTATCTGTAGATAAGTGGGATATTATTATAATCCAAGTTGAGAGTCTTTCTCGTATAGAGTTTTAGCATGTCTGATTGTAGCTATTTTAGATGAAATCAATGCAATTAATCACCAAATGAGTAGTGATACAAATGCATAAGAATCTGAGAATATGATGTATGATATATTAAAAACAACTAGTATATACTTGCAATAGATACCTTCAGAAATGAATCAACTCTAACCTTTCTTAAAACTTATCACAATGAAAATATTCGAGTGATTAATAATAAATTTTAACCTTTTGTAGGTAAAACTGTTGAGTATCTTTATGATCCAAATAGCAGGGCTGAAGCTATGCGAATAAGATATGAGTTATTACAGCAGGGCAAGCATGTGGTATTTATTCTAACAAGTTATAGTATGGTTCAAGCATTGGCAGAAAAAATCTTTAAATTGCAAAGACCTGATAATTCTCCTGTTAGAGGCTATACTTATTATAGGAATATGGATAAAAAATAACTAAAAAAGGATTTTTCAGATATAAATACCGCTTGGGATAAACTTGATTATGTAGCTTATACAAGTACAGTAGAAGCAGGCATATCTTTTGAAAAGACTGATCATTTTGATGCAATTATAAGCATTACAAATATTATAACTCCAGTTAATATTGAAGCCTTTATTTAAATGATGTTTTGAATTCGTGATTGTAAAAAGCGCATATATCCTTTATTATCAAAAAAATTCCAATGAGCTTTTTTTGCCTACCAGGTTATAAAAATATTCGTGCTGAACTCAAAAGTGCTAGGCCTAACAATTTGCCTACAGCAATAAGAGGTCATCATGAATGTGATAAAAATATTGTATCATATAAACTTGATCAATCACCTGCCATTAAAGCTCTGAACAGGTCAGGTCGGGTTAGGTAATTGACTTGACTTAACCTGATAAAGTCAGGTCAGATCAGACATAAAATTGACCTGAATTAAATATACATTTGACCTGATCTGACCTGACCTGTCTAAAAAAAAAAACTAAACAATTATTAATTTTGTTTAATATTTTTTTAAAAAAATATAAAAAAACATTGATACATTTTTACATTTGATTATTTTTCAAAAAAAAAAGATACTAATATAATTATTTTAACTGCAGAATTTAAAATTACAAGTTACAATAAATCTGCAAATCTGATAACTGTTAATATAATTACAAAAACGTTTATAACTTTACAACTATTAATCCAATCATAATAAAATTATATATACACATATTTTTGAATCTGATGAACAACTTTACTTATATGACTAAAGTTAATTTCCTTTGACCAAAATGCTTAAATTGCTTTTTGAGGTCACTTAATAAATAAAAAAAATATATATAAAATTTGTGAGATAATGCAATCATAAAAAACATTTATTACTTTATAACTATTAATCCAATTATAATAAAAATTTATATACACATTTTCGTACCCACTGAGCAACTTTATATAAATGATAAAAGTTGATTTTCTTTTACCAAATTACTAAAATATCTCTTTGAATTAATTGAATAGATAAAAAAAAATTAAAAATTAAATTGTTGAACATCGTAATTGCAAAAATGTTTATAATTTAAAGTTTAACTTTTTGATTATAATAAATTACAAAGTAATTATACTTTATTAGAATATAAAAAGAAAGTATATTAAATAAAATTAAAGATGTTTTAAAAAAAAAATAGACAAAAAAAATATTTTTTTAAATATTTTATTTCGTTTAATTTGATTAGTTGATTTGAATTTTATCAGGTCGAGTCATAAGCTTGACCTGACTTGATTTTGACCTAAAAATTTATTTAGCTGACCTGAACTTTTAGGTCGAGTCAGATCGGGTCACAGGTTGACCTAAGAATTCTAGATTTTACTATTACATGCTGAACAAAGTGTAAATTGATGTGATAACTCTATATTTAATTTATATCCATATTTTTGATTACTCTATAATATAAAACTTTTTATTTTAATATGTATTTTTTCAGGTTTATAAGCTAAGTTTCAAAAATAAGATACATTTACAGTCTGATAATTTTTTGATGGTTTGATAGTTTTATCATAATTACAATTTACTAATATTATATTTACACTACAATACATGTGTAGTAGTTATATAAAACATACACCTATTTGATAATTTCTTGGTAAAATTAAAGTAGAAGTCATTTTTTTATGAATAAATTTTACACAATACTAATTTTTTATTTAAAAATTCTACTATATTTTGATTAGTCAATATTATAGTTATTATAGTTACACAAATTTTAGAAGTTTGAATTATTTATTTGTAATCATCATTTATTTTTACAAATTGCATTGTTTTAACAATAGCGATAATTATGGGGGTGGTAATTAATTACAAGAGATGTAATTATTACAAGAGTGGTAATTAATATTTATAGATATAATTAATTACGTAAATAGTATTAATTTTGGGAAAAGTTATTAATTATGGGGTGGTAATTAATATTTGTAGACGTAATTAATTATAGGGATGGTAATTAATTACAGATAACTTAATTAATTATGAGGAATATAAATTTTTTTAATACATAAGTGTATAAAAGAATTCTATAGTATTATTAACGTCATTTTTAGATCCCAATTAGCTTTGTGAAACCTTTATGCATAAAATGCATAATTTTCTTTTATGGTATTCATCATGTAACATGTGATTAATATTGAGATATACATTAAATTCAATTAATTTATGATAAGTATTTTAATGTTTTATCATTAATAAAAGTTACGTATTTTATGATTTTCTACATTATTAATTAATATATAAAATTATATTAATTAGGCTAGTTTTGCTATTATTTTAAATATTTAGCAAAATTATGAATAATTTTAAAACATTACATAATTTTGATAATTAAATAAGACTTATAATACTAAGTAAAGTTGTAGATCTGGTAATTTTCTACAATATTACTTATTATAGAAAATTATTATTATATATTAAATTTTGCGTTAAATTAAAATTCATTAAAATTTAGCTTATATTCTTAATTCTGGTAAAATTATAAATCGTATGATGATGACATAATTACGTACTTACGTTACGTATTACATTTTTGGTAAAACAATTACTAGTACATGTATAATTCCGAGTTCTTGAGCATAATTCTTTTATATTTTTCTTTTTTAACAAGTTCTTTAGGAATTTCATTTTTGATAATTTTCTTCAAAGTTTTCTTGATAAACTTCATCCATTATAAAGATTAACTCTTTAGATTCAGTCTTTTCTCAAAGTCGAGTATAATTGAAAGAACTTTAGCTTCATTTTTTTTTTATTATTTACTTTACATTTTCTACCCACTAATCGAAATTATTTCTTTCAGTACTAATATCATTCAATCAAAAAAATCTCAATATTTAGATCTGGATCCTGATTTTCTGAATTTTTGTTTTGTTGCCGCCAAAAGCTTCAAGTTGTTGTAGCATGTATTTTTTTATTGATCGATGAAAATCGATATTATATCATTTTAAAATCGATTTCAATTTTCGCAATTTAACAAGTTTCGATTCCAACTCTTAAACGAGACATAAATGTAGCAAATTTCGTTAAAGGGATATTAAAACATTTACGGCCAACCAATATTCAAAAATACAATGAAGGATATTAGTATCACAAAGATTAATACATTTTTAAAAGAATTGTTGTTTCAGACAATGATGTGGATAACAAGCTCTTTAAAGTCAAATATATTAATCAAATTTTGTGAACTCAAAGATGGTCTTTTATAAAGTTACAGTTATTTTCATTATCAAATTTAAAATTTAATTCTAAATGTTCTTTCAGATAATTAAATATACAAATCCTATTATAAAAATTTTAAATTCAATCAAAAACCAAACAAACATCACATACTCAAAATAATGAAGTTTAGGTTATCTTATAAATTCCATTTTCTCTGATGTTCGTCAATCACAGGGGAGAGTCGTTAAAAATTTTTCAATAATGTTTAATTGTTTGCATATAAATTTTACTGCAGAAAGCATAAAATTCTGCAATTCTGTTGAAGTGTTGGAATAATTAAATTGATTTCAATGTATCTAGACCAGGGTTATTAAAAGCACAATATTTTGAAATTAGTAAAGCCGTCATTGATGCATCAAAATAAACAAATGTATTGCATGTAAACAAATAAATTTTTTTTTGCAATAGGCAAATAATAAAAGAAAATATAATTTTATACATTAAAAAAGAGATGGAGCAGATTGGTAAAATATGAGGTGTGACAAACTCCATTAATTACACTGCATCTTTTTAATCACAAGATATTACCATTTTAAAATTTATTTGAGTGATGAATATTTTTTTAGCGTCACTATGGATAATACTAATGCTAACTAGTAATATATAAGATTGACATTTTAACATGTGATCAAGTTGTAATACTCGACTCGATTTAAAGTCAAGAGTCGTGAGAAAATCTTGGACAATGGAATCATGACTGACAGACTTGTAATTTGTATTGATAAATTAAATAATAAATTGAAGGATTTATTAGAAGAAAATAAGAGGCTTAAACAACAACATGAAAATCTTCAAGAAGAAAACAGAGAAACCTTGCATATTAATTCTGAACAAAAAGAAATGCTTCAAGAAAGAGATAAGCAATTTGAAAAGCTAGTTATAAATTTGGAAAAGCAAAAATTAGAAGAAAAAAAAAGATTTAAGCAACTACATGACAAGCTTCTAGAATAAAATAAAGAATTCTCACGTAATAATTTCGAATTAAAAGCAAAAATTCAAGAAAATGATGAGCAATTAAAAAAGTTTCAACAAGATATGAAATGAAAATCTTTAGAATTGGATGAAGTTAATGAGAATGAAAATTCAATTTTTAAAGAATATAATAAATCATTCATAATTGAAAGTAGTGAACAAAAATATAATACTAACAAAGAAGCGTTTAAGATTCCTTTAAGTGATATTGAAAATTCCTCTGAAAATTCGTGGAACTTATATAATAAAGGTATTTCAACATAAAGATTTAATACAAATTAATTTGATTAAAAGTAGTGATCAATTCAATCAATTTTTAGATAATATACGCATCATGGTTGGGTTGGAATTTGGAACAAAATACTCTAGTTTTTCTTATTGCCATGTTAAATCCAAAAGTATAATTGCTTATTGTTATTTTCAATCTCATAAAGGCGGACTTAAAACTAAAACGACTCTTAAATACGATGATGAATATAATAATGTAATATCATAGTGCTTTCCAGCTTTAGCTAAAACGTCATCTCGTAAATCTGGAATTGGTAAAGTTAAAGAAACGAAACCAGTTGAATTTTTTAAATTACACCAGGTGAGTTCAAACCGTTCCTTCCAGTTGATTATAAGAAGGCTATTACTGATTATCTTGGAGAAATAGGAAAGGTATGATAAATATTTTCAAATCTATTTAATATAATTATTATTAGTATTGTAAATATTTGAATGTAATTTAAGGAAATTAAGAAAGCCTTTTAAATCGCTAGAATCATATAATTTTCTTCGAAAATGTATTACTGATTATTTCGTGTCCTGCTAAATATTCGGATAAAACAAAAGTGATTATGAGAGAATGTGCCTTTAATGCTGGGTTGATTAATGATAATAATTCAATAACATTACAATTTATTTCAGGAGGTGAAAACATTATTTAATATTAATGATCGATTTTTTTTATCGACTTTTTAATTTCTAATTTAATTTGATCATTATTAGCTGAAGCTTCAGCATTATTTTGCATTAATAGAGAGCATGATCTTTAAAAACTAGGAAGTGTGTAATAGATTTTTTTTTTAAAATTATTAATATAAATAATATAATACTAACATCATTAAAATTTATTACAGCCATTTGTATGGTAGTCAATTGTGATGAAACTATAGGTTTGATTATTTGCAAGCTAATAAATGAAAACCGAGTGGAAGTAATTACGGAAAGGTCTGATACATGTGGAAGTACTCTTATAAATAATGAATTTATAAAATGCTTGCATAAAATACTTGGAGACAAACTTATGGATTTTTTAAGAGATAATCATCATGATTCATTTTAATATGTGATTCAAGAATTTTCTCATCATTGTAAATTTACTTTTATGGGAGAACACAATTACTTTGAAAATTATGAGTTAGATATTGATGAAATTAGCATAATAAAACAATATATTACTGAAGACACCAGAACACATTTGGACACATGTGATTGGTTGATTGAGCTTGATATTGATGATATAAAATTGATCTTTGATCTTTGTATTGAAAAGGTTATACATTTTATTAATACAGAACTCAATAGTTTTCGAGAAAACTGTTCAACAATGTGTTTAATTGGAAGTTTTAGTGAATCAAAATATTTACAAAACAGAATTAAAAAGGAGTTTCAAAGTAGAATAAATTTTTTGATTCCTGGAAGTCTTACTACTGTTGCAATCGCATATGACGCCATCATGCATGGATTTAATTTATGTTATATTGATGTTTGTTAATAAAATAGGAAAATTTGTCTCTGAGATAATAAATATGATTTGATATATATATATACTGTATATAACGTTTTATACTTGAAGATTATATATAATAGTTTAGTAGCAGAAGAATTTTTTACACGTGAAGATTGTATGAAAATCAGGATCTCACACATAAATATTAACATTTTTATTATTACACATCCAAAAATAATAAATATTTCTGAATATTTTCTAAATTTTATTCATGATGGTCGGTCTTTGATTGTAGGATGTCACTTGAAGTTTATTTTCTTTTGTTATTTACAAACACTTTTAATTATTCATTCTTTTTAAATTGAGCTAATGAGCGGAAAGGAAAGATTATAAAATTCGCAAGATTCGCACTTGCGTTCAACAATGTATAGTTATGTTAACGTCAATTTTTTTGAAGTATTGTATTATATCTTCTCTCTAATAATCTCTAATAAAAAAAACCATTCAAAAAAGTCTTGATATTGAAAGTATAAATTCGTTTATCAGATATTTTTCCAGCAAGTACAAGGATTTGAATATGATTGAAGTGAATATTACATACATGCCACATTATATTATAAATTCTACCTTTATTTTTTTATAAAATTTATTACTTTTAGGCTAGATTAGCAAAATCAAAATTAGTAGACCTTCTTACGAAATATAGGATGATTGATGATTATTCATAGGGATCTCAGTTTATCATTTTCAAGTGTCTTGTTTAAACTATAATCATCAAAAGGTCGAAACCTCAATTCAAAAGAAGGGCATCACATTAAGAATATTCCCAACATTACTATGTTTATAATAAGTTTTAATGATGCCAATAGCAAGTCAAGAGATTTAATTAATGATAATTTATTTCTAATCCACATAATAATAATCATGCCTTTTGAACGTATCCGGACATTTTTTCGGTAGTTGGTCTTTGATTTGGATTAGCATTCCTATAAGCCAATTTTTTATAAAATTCAGGAGTCTCTTTTCCAAATTCTGGACGAAGTCCATTACATAAATCTAAGGCTAAATTTAAGTTATGTTTTCTATTATAAAATGGAAGACTCCCAGATGACTATAGATATCAGAAGCTCTAGTATATATTTTTTCGTTCAAGACTTCTGGAGCGATATGGTAATACTCCATGAATTTTATTATCCAAATTTTGCTTATCTGCCGGTCCTGATAATCCAAATTCTGAAATTATCATTTGATAAAATATGAAAAACCTTGTGACAATATCCTAATAGTGTAAATATAAAGGTCAAAAGTTATACCAAGTAAATTAATTTTATATGGCCATATTAGTTTATTTGAAAGGATACTTCTTTATTTGCAATTGTTACAATCATAATACATTCTTCGGTTTCTGGATTCTTAATTATTCCATAAAAGTTTAGTGATAAATTACCAATATTAAATAAATCCCAATGTGCTTGAAACTATTTTTTGTAATATAGAGTTTAGCAAATTAGAAATATACTTATTTAATAATAATACATTTAAATGTAATATATGTACCACATTAAGAAATCTGTCTGACATATCCCATGATCCATTTAATTTTTTCAAAGCAACCATCATAGCTTTGGAGCCAAATTTTCCCAACTTCCATCATCTTGCTTTTCAAAATATGAATTACCGTGCATCAATATTTCAGCATAAACTTTGGAAAATCCTCCTTCACCGATTTTCTGAATATATCATAAGGTACCCATTCAAGAAATTTTTTGAACTTTATGCTTGCATAGAATCTTGATGAACTTATCAATGTCATAATTTTCACTTGTCCATCCTTCAATTATATTATTCTTTACACCAAAAATGGTTATACAATTCTTAACGACTTGAGGTTCATTTTCATCCATATTCTTAAAAAAAAAATTCTATGAATAAATTTGTAAAAATATTTATATTAACGTTAATTTTTTAATAAGAAAATTTTCCAAATTAAAATTTCATCAGAATATTCTTCAAACACCAATCATAATCTATGTAATTAATTTTGAGTTACGTAAAAAATAAACATTTCTAACCAATAATAGAACTAATATATAATAGAGTGCCGCTTGAAATTCAAATTGAGTTTTAAATATTTGAAGCGTATATTCGAATATTATTCCAGTGATTTATTGTTATACAATGGATAATTCTAATTTTTTATTCTCATTACGTCGGCGGCTTAAAGTAAATTTGTTCCGATCATTTATTATTGTCTCGTATCCCCCGAATTAACAAAGACCTTTTGATATTTTTAAGTTGCAAAAACCGTGATTTTGCTTGATTATAGATTAACTTAGAAGGTCATTCAAGTATATTTTAAATTAAATTGATCAAATACAAATTATTCTATTGGATAAAAAAAAAAAGAATGAATTCATATTAAATCATAAATGCATAAATAATTTTCGTTTTTTTTTTAAAGAAAAATCTATTTAATTACGATCTGTTTAATTAAAAAAATAAAAAATAAACTTCTTTTGTAAAACAAATTTCATTTTAATTAGCGGTTGTCGATCTGGTGGCTTAGAAAATTTATTTTTTATTTATGCAGTATGAAAAAGAGATCTACCACGTGCATTTTTTTTTCTTCTCTGTAATTCATTTTTTAAGTTTTGAATTTAATAAATTAAAATGCAAACTACCAATAATCAGAATGAGTCCGTTGAAGAATATATCTCTAGGAAAAGTATCAAATGTTATGAATTTAAACAATTTAGCAATTTTCAAGAAATTGGTACAGGCGGCTTTGGGAAAGTTTATCGTGCAAATTGGAAAAATTCAAATCAACATTTTGCGTTAAAATCATTTCATAACATTAGTAATAATACCATTAAAAAAATTATTCATGAGGTAAGTACAAAATAAAAAATTATATTTCAGTTCACTTCGATTATTTCGGTCTATTTAATATAAAATCTTTTGTATATTAAGCTAATATTTATATTCTAATATTTTAGCTTGAACTCCAGCTGGAGGTTTATTTTCATAGCAATATCATTCGATTTTTGGGAATTACATCAAGCCAAGGTATAAAATCTTAAATAATGAGGATAAAATACATATATTAAAGTTGTACTTTATTATTTAATTTATTTATAATTTTTTTTTTTTTTTTTTAGAAAATCAAAATGTTCAATTGAAAAAATATTGGTTAGTAATGGAATATGCTGACGGCGGTGCGCTTAAAACATATTTGAAGGAAAATTTTGCTAAGCTTGCTTGGGGAGATAAATATAACTTGGCATACCAATTGTCTTGTGCTGTATCGTGTTTACATAACGAAGGAATCTTGCATCGTGATTTGGTAAATTTATATAATACGTATTCTCTTACGAATATTTCTGTTTATTATTAACAATTTTTTTTATATGCTAGCATTCCGGAAATATATTAATTCATCAAGGTGTCATAAAACTAGCCGACTTTGGATTATCGAAAAGGATAGAAGC